>JAOTRA010000003.1:3378363-3394858 GCA_026260255.1 Pseudolaguvia tuberculata | reverse complement strand
TATATGAACCACCTTTTGTTCATTTGTTTTTAAACCATTCGTCTTTTCAGTCGGAAACTGAAGGGAATTGGAAAAAACCAGAACACTTAAAAATTCATTAAAATAGGGCAGAGTCTTAATTTAGTCCATTTCTACAGAAAGACAAAACTTAGCCTGTCCTTTCTACAACCCAAATTCCTCAGGTCTTTAAAATCAGTACTGGCTCAATACCAAAGCTGCTAATGGTGAGCTGAGCTTTCAAGAACAAACATTAAAGATTACAAATATTTATATAAAAAAAATAACCCAACAACCCACCTGATAATGGTGACAAACTGAGTCATAGTGAGTTCCTGGGGAACAAGAAACTTAGTCTTGTCCAGTGGAGGAAGGTATTTTTCACGATTGTATCTTTCAATGATCACCTGCAAAAAGTTAACAGTAGATTAAAACAACCATAGAACACCGCCACCAAAATGCAGGGTTTGTAAGCATTTCCATATACACATGAATAAGTGCCACCATGTGAGCTAGAGCAAAATGTAATTTACAAATGGGTCAAATGCTTTGATAGAGCCAACAAATCAGCTTCAAGCCTGAACAGGAACATTTACAGTATTTAGCAGACGCTCTTATCCAGAGCGACTTACAAAAGTGCTTCGAGTCTCTACTTACATTCATCAATAATGGTACCTTGGATTACAAGCAAGTGAGCAAACCTTTGGAAAGTTTGGAAATGAGTTTTTAATGTTAGCAGGCAGGTAGGTAGTGCTGGAAGAGATGAGTCTTCAGTCGTTTTTTAAAGACAGTCAGTGTTTCAGCTGTTCTTACATTGATGGGGAGTTCGTTCCACCATCTTGGTGCTAGTACAGAGTACAGGAACATTATGATGGGACAAAAGAATGGTCCAAAAACTACAGCACACCATCAAGTCAGAACTACATTAAATGGTTTAGATGCCCATAGCATTATTCGCACAATTATATATATGTGTTCAGGGCCATGTGATACCATGGGACACATTGGTGGTACTGGGAATTGAGCAAACCAGCTTTCAACTTGGAGCTGCAAGAAACTGACCATCCAAGATGAACCCTGCTACAGAGAGCTACAGGGCCACCAACTTCAAATGCGATCATTAACGAGATGCATTTTGGTGGTACATGACCCAACAAAACACGTTAGGCCTTGTCATAACCTACCAAATTCCACATGAGCTTACCGGCACTTTGGTTGGAAATTTGGTTCTGATTCCAGCCACCTCCTGTTTCCGCGTTGCTGTTTCATCACCAAACAAATAAAAAGATGCGGGTCAGAATAAATGGGTGAGACGATTAAATATGCAACAGAAACAGATTACCGAAACTTTTCCTCTGCTTAAAAGGTTTGGGGTGTTGGGTTTTCTCAAACGGAGCCATGGTGGATGTTGTCCGACTTTCCTCGCCGGGTTCCCACGGGCTCTGATCCGCTTCCGCTGATTACGCATGAAGTGCACCTAACCCGAATTAAATAGCGCAAATCAGGTGACGTAGCTGCGCCTGATCCTCTCGCTCGCTCGCTCTCTGCGCACACATGGGGGCTGCCTGCGTTAGGGACTGGATTCAATCGCAGCAAAGGTGGAACGATTAAGAGAGGAAATCATTCGTTTACAGAAAACCACACGCCACAATGGAGGTTGTCTGGTCGATCCAGTGATACACACTTAAAACATTCATTCATTTATTCATTCATCTTCTTACCTTCTATTTTTCCTAATTCGGGGTCACGGGGGTCTGCTGGAGCCCACACTTAAAACAGTGAAACACTATTTTCAAATTTCATGTGTTGTCATATCAACAGCATAAAAAATGTACAATATATTTATTGGGGCTATAAAACAAGAGCTGGTGTGGTTACTTACAAACGTCTACATATACAGTGCAAAAGTGAAGGAAATGCAGTAACATTAATGTGTTAAGTCTTGTTGGTAAACAAACAACTAGTGTGAAATAACCCGAGGTAATAAACCAACAGGTTTCATTCATTCATTCATCCTCTAACCTGCTTATTCCCTAATTCAGGGTCACAGGGATCTGCTGGAGCCTAACCCAAACAATATAGTATATTTTAAAAAGTCTTCTTCATCTTCTCTTCTTTTCTTTTCAGCTGCTCCCGCAGTGCATCACTCTTCTCCACACTACCCTGTCCTCTACATCTGCCTCTTTCACTTCATCTACATGCATGTCTTACCTCACCACATCCATAAACCTCCTCCTTAGTCTTCCTCTTTTCCTCCTGCCTTGCACCTCCATCCTCAGTGTTCTTCTACCAATATACTGCATGTCCCTCCTCTGCACCATCTCAACCCTCACCTTGTCTCCAAAACATCCTGCATGCGCCGTCCCTCTAATAAACTCATTTCTAATAATGTCCATCCTCGTTACTCCCAATGAAAATCTCAACATCTTCAACTCTGCCACCTCCAGCTCCGCCTCCTGTCTTTTGATAACACCACTGTCAGAACATTGCTGGTCTCACTACAGTCCTAAAAACTTTCCCTTTCACTCTTGCAGAAACTCGTTTATCACAAATCACTCCTGCCACTCGTCTCCACCCACCCCATCCTACCCGAACTCTTCTCTTCACTTCCTGTCCAAAAGAATAATACAGCATAACTAACATTTAGTAAAACAGTACATAGCACATTGCACATTCAGTAAGATTTTATTCATATATGGAACCGAGGCAGGGGTGGCATAGTGGCTAGCTCTTTGCACTTGCACATGTTATGTCAGGGTACTCCGGTTTCCTCCCACAGTTTAAAAACATATACAATAGGTTGATTGGTGATTCTAATTTGCCCATAGGAGGGAATGTGTGTGTGTGTGTGTGTGTGTGTGTGTGTGTGTGTGTGTGTGTGTGTGTGTGGTTGTTTGTCTATTTGTGGCCCTGTGATGGACTGGCGACCTGTCCATTATGTATGCCTGCTTTTTGCCCTATGTGCACTGGGACAGGTTCCAGTAAAGACCGTAACCACGAATTAGGGAATAAGCGGGTAAGAAGATGAATGAATGAATAAATAAGTAAATGAATGAATTAATGAACTGTACATTGTAATTGTAACAAACGCGTACTCGAAAAAGTATTTTGAAAAAAGCCTATTCTTATACTAAGATTCATTTCACTTAAACTCCGTATCAATATATCCCGTCATGCATTTCTCCGTACAAACTAAGGCCTTCGCCTTTGATTGGATGCTTACTGTCGAATTGATTTATGACAGCGTATCAGAGCCGAGTATGTTGACAGGGCTAGCGTGCGCGCGCCCTACGCTTGTTTGTGGGCGTGACCTCTACGCCGGAATTCATATCCTCGATTCGGCACTAGATAGGGCATAGGGGCGTTACCAGTTTGTGCCCTAGGAAGTGCACGAATAAAGTGACCTGGGTAAGGTTTTATTATGCATCCAGCAGACTGCTGGGTTTCAGTCGTGTTGCCCTGTAGAGAGAGCTGTGTCTGTCTGTAGTCTGTTTTTCCCCCTGAAGCGGATATTGTAAGTGACACACACACACAAGCTTACAGACGGAGTGGTGACAATCTGGGCGAACATATCTCCCTTCCCTGCCTGGCCATGGACGAACAGGCGGGGCCCGGTGTATTTTTTAACAACAGTAATAACTCGGCTTTGGCCGGCGGAGCAAAAGCAGTCCAGCAGCCGGGTGACGGAGGCGGAGAGGCGGCGAGGGCGCAGTATAATATCCCGGGGATCCTGCACTTTCTGCAGCACGAATGGGCCCGCTTCGAGGTCGAAAGAGCGCAGTGGGATGTGGAACGGGCCGAATTACAGGTACATTTTGTAGGTTTATTTCTCAGCCTCTGCTTGAACGTGTCTCTGCACCCACCAGAACTACCAGCAGCAGCAGCACCTTTCTCTTAGACTTAGCGTTAGCTAGGGTATGACGTCAGAATCGCAGCACACCTTGGCGCTACTGAAGTTTACACGCGAAAGATTCATACGCGTCGTTTCACTTCCAGCAGAACTCAAATTCGAATCCGCAGTTAAGAATTAACAGGTTATAGGCCGTTCTGTAGAATTTGGGATCAGAGCTGAAATAGAGCTGTGATGAGCTTAATAATACACAATGTAATTCTTAGCAGTGGTACAGGTGTTCTTTTCCAGGGGTCTGCTAGGATTATATACTGTATAAGGTGAATGTATTGCTGATCAGAAGATAATGGGTTCCATTTTCAGCACCTCTAAGCTGCCACTCGTGGGCCCCTTCACCTTCAACTGATTATGTAGTATTAATATCCGACTTCTATTTCTTTCTTTCATACAAGGGAACTAGTGGCAGCTGGGGGGGGGGGGTGCTGAGTTGTTGATCGGAGAGCAGAATGACCTGGGCTCAAGCCCTACCACTGCCAAGTCCGCCGCTGTTGGATATTTGAGCAAGACCCCTAACCCTTCCTGCTCCATAATAGTTGACCCTGCGCTCTGACCCCCGTCTTACTAAAGTGTGATATGGGGAATCAAACCCCAACCGTAACCACTGTGCTACTCACACTCGCACATTTTAATATCACATTTTCTATATATATATCACATTTTATTATGTATTTAACGTATGAACATCAACAACAGTCACACACATCATCACAACACATCATAACCACAGTTAATGATCGCAATAAAAGTAAAGCTGAACTCAACATTTTCTTGCAATATAAATAACTTGCAAATGTATGTAATGCAACAAACTAGGTTGACCTGCATATCATACACCGCACAATTCATTCATTCATTCATTCATCCTCTAACCCGCTGATTCCCTAATTCGGGGTCATGAGAACCTATCCCAGCGCACATAGGAGGCAGGGGTACACCCTGGACAGGTTGGCAGTCCATCGTAGGGCCACGCATAGACAAACAACCACACACACACACACACTCCTGTAGCTCAAGGAGGTAAGTCAATTTAGAATCACTAATCAACATAATGTACATGTTTTTGGAAACCGAAGTACACATGGAAAACATGCACAGTCTTGCAATCGAACCTGGCAACTTCTTCTTGTGAGACAATCATTCTAAGCACTACACCAACGCACTGCCTTCGTAGTTATGTTGACATGAAAACACCTTAGTTAAGCAAAGATCCACATAATTCAGTAAAATAAAGTTTGTGTATCTAGTGAAAGAGCAGACCAACTGTCTATCAGGGGACCAACCTGTCACAAGGCACAACACATAGTCACACACTACAATTAGCTTAACGTTTGGCACCACCTCATGTTATTAGACCAGGGAAGAAAAATGGACAACCCCAAAAGGTATAGGGCGAGAATATCCCTTCATTGCTGAAGGTGTAACACAAACACACCATCCGCTAATCCATTAAAATATCTATAATTACGTTCAATAATTATTTTCAGTTTGGGATTATTTGATCCCAGAGGTATAACTGATGAGGTGTGGTTTGGGTTTGTACCTCGGCTGAACCTTTATTTATTAATGATTCATTAATGGCTGGTTGACGTAATATATGTAGCCGGTTATATTTGTGAACACAGTCATCAAATGGACACATCCCAAGATTTGTTAAATGACTTTAATCGGTTACCAGTAATCAGTCAAAAAGCTACTAGCTTTCCTTTGAGCATAGATATATGTATATCCGTGACCTATAATAATGTACCAGAGGGAGGATTCAAACTCCAATGTTATTTGGCACATACACGATTATTCACCGTACTAACATATAGTGAAATGTTCGCATCTTATCTTATAAGGTAAGTCAAGGTCATTGAGCTTAGTTGTCTTGTTTAATTACCCTTGGTGGTGGTGGTGCTTGAACCCAAACATCTTCCTAGTTTTCCTTAGTGGCTTGAACATAGGCCTTTCTGGTTTTCCAATTAACAATTTTGCACCTTAACCATTTGAGGCACCATTCATTCATTCATTCATTCATTCCCGCTTTCTCCCTAATTCGGGACAGTTCGCCAGTCCATCGCAGGGCACACAAACAAAAAACCATTTACACACACATTCACTCCTATGAGCAATTTTGACTCAATCAACTTCCTAGTTTTTGGGAGGAAACTGGAGTACCTGGAGGAAACCCACAAAAGCACAAGGAGAACATGCAGACTTGGCACAGAAAGATCCCTGGCCCGGGAATCGAACCTGGGACTTTCTTGTTGTGTTGTGAGCCACCAATGTAATGTAATGTCTCGTCAGGACAAACTTTATATTTTTTTTAATGTTACTTTTTCAGTTGTAGACTTTCTGCCTGCTCAGAAATGTAAATGTTAACGTGTTTCCTGTTTTGCCGCTAATAGATCTTCTTACACTTAGCGGTCCAGCTGTCAGTCCGGATCATATTTTGTACTGAAATGACAATTATATCATCTTGTCCACAGAGCCTGTCATTTTTACACACATGTCTGATGCCAGATCATAGGGGTTACCAAATATCAGTTTTGTACTGATGCCACAGCAAAGCTTCAGATCGAATCACACTTCTCTGTCGTAGGAGTTTAAGAAAAAATTGAACTACTGTCAAAATGGCTGAAATACAGAACTGGAGAGAGTTTATAAGCTTTCAACGTCATTGGTTTTCTTCATCACCACAGCTGTGAAGTTTCTATATGATTTCTGTGTCCAAATATTTACTCCAATGTAAATTAATGACTTGTGAAGTCACTTAGCTTTTTGTTTCTTTTACGCCACAATGGAAGGAGTATCTACAGCTACAAATGGAAGTTGTTTGATAGCTGTGCAAGCTTTTACATCCGTCTCACCCCAGGATCGGACAACACTTTTTTTTTATGACAAATCTCAGATAGCCAGGCTGATGTAATAAATAGATTACTAGATGTATATCTACTCTGCCCCCCACCCTCCTCCAGCTGCTTTCTTCATATGTTGTTACGTGTGTGTAAGATTGCTCTCATAGCTATCGAGTTTTTCGTGCCTTTGAGCATGGACTGATATGTGCAAGATTTTTCTAAACCACTTTTCTGCTCACCAGTCAGAACGGTTGGCTCTTTGTCCATCACTCGGAACTCGAATTACGGCTTTCGCTTTTCCAAGAGCTGCGTCCTCTCCACAGAATAACACTTATCGTTGCTTGCCAAATCGTGACTGTGTTAGTTATTATTGTATTGAAAATCTGTTCAATAGTCTGGCAGAGTTTTGTCGGGTGAAACCATTCACTTTGTTTATAAGAGCGATGTTTTTGGATGCATTAACTTTTGTGGGGGTTTTTTTAGCATGGAGCTATTTGCAGGAAGCTCCACGATAGACTCTAGAGCAGAGGATGCTCTTTGCTTTTCTGTGGTGACTCATCTTTCTTTACTGCATTACCTCTTCCACTCCCTCTCTCCCCTTTACACTCTTACTGCTGATCTATTGCTTACATCTGTACTGTTTTTACACAAGTTACACAATTAAGCAAGACCTGGAAGGAAAAGAATACACTCAACTGTGTGTTTAGATGTTTGGTTAGATAATAAATTAAACTTCAGTTTGATTTGTGGTTCATTTCGGTAAGTGTGAACACTCCCATACAAACCCTGGTGCGTATCGAACTAGTGGATCAGGACTGCTAAAAAAGTTTTTCTTTGTCTCATATGAATTCTGATGCAGCTTGATTAATATATAAACGAGCCAAAGGTATCTATACGGACCCTAAAACAGGATGTGATGTCACATGGTTTTCTTAAGAGTAAGGGCAGGATTGGACCGTGTAGCTATGGATGATGTCAGCATGCTTTCTAATTCCGCACCCTGTGATTGGCTGACTAAGGCGTCAGTTATGTATTCTGAATTGTTTTGAACAATATTATGTATTCATTCATCTTCTTACCCGCTTATTCCCTAATTCGGGGTCATGGTGGTCCGCCGGCGAGAGGCAGGGATACACCCTGGACGGGTCGCCAGTCCATCACAGGGCACACATAGACAAACAACCACTCACACACATTCACTCCTATGGACAATTTTTAGAATCAGCAATCAACCTAATCTACATGTTTTTATACGTTGGAAGGAAACCAGAGTACTCTGAGAAAACCCACAGAAGCGCAGGGAGAACATGCAAACTCCGCACAGAAAGGCCCCGGCTCGGGAATCAAACCCAGGACCTTCTTGTTAAGAGGCGACCATGCTAACGACTATGCCACCGTGATGCCCATTATGTTGTCATATTTGTATAAATATTTATAAATATAGTCGGTTAAGGGGCCAACGCCTGCATGCACAAGTTGTTGCGACCTTGGTTCGACTCTCATATGCCCTATTAATAAAAATAAACAAAAAAAGGATAGTTTGTGACTCTTGGTCTAATTGACTAAGCAGTCTCCTTTAGTACTCCTCACATTTCACAAATGTACAGACTGACATGCTAATTATTATTAACATTTTCTCCGAAATTGATGTAAGAGCTACTTTTAGCGTTAAGATGTTTTATGAATGTGAGCCCGGATTTTAGATAAGATTCAACATAATTGTCATTATGCAGAGCCAATGAAATGCAGTTTCAAAAGACAGAATGTTCAAGAATCACTACCTGCCGTGTCTCATCTGAAAACCTATGTTTCCTATTAGTCACTTAAATGATATGAAATGAGGTCTCCTTGCAGCACATCTTTAATTCTATATCTAATAGGGAATCCTGGTGCTGTTTGAATGATTTAGGAGCTCTTCGTGAGTTTGCAGCTAAAAAAGTCACGGGCACATTTAATCTGGTACATCGTAAAATATGTCACAAGAGCCAACCAAACAGGTTGTTAAAGTATCACTATGCCTTTCGGTTTTAGGTTTGCTGTTAAAAATGGGATTGTGAATGCTACCAAATGTAACGTTTTCCTTTTTGTCCAGACCAAATAAGAAAAACAAAGTGCACACACACTTTACCTAAATCCTCATCTACCATTCAAGTAACATGGTGTATTTTTACATTGCATCATTTTGGTTGGTTGGCACAGTTCCAGTAAAATCTTAAAGGTAGCAACATCCCCCAGGACTCAAGGTCGGTTCTGACACTAAGATGGTGGAATGAACTTACCGACAATATCAGAATAACGGAGTCTTCAATATTATCTTCAATTTCTTAAATACCTGTACTCAACATTAATTCATTCATTCATTCATTTAATCATATTCTTACCCGCTTATTCCTTAATTCAGGGTCACGGGGGTCCCAGCTCACATAGGGAGAGGCAGGGATACAACCTGGACAGATTGCCAGTACACTGCAAGGCAACATAGACAAACAACCATTCACACACACACATTCACTCCTATGGACAATTTAGAAACACCAATCGACTTAATCTCCATGTTTTTGGTCTGTGGGAAGAGACCGGAGTACCCAAGGGAAACATGCAGAACAGAAAGATACTCAGCTTGGGAGTATCAACCCCAGAACCTCTTGTTGTGAGGCTAACCACTAGGCCACCACGCCACCCTGTACTCAACATATACTGGGGTTGTACCAGTATTGAACGGTTCAATGATGTGACTTTTTGTATGTCCACTGGCAGAGGCAAGTATGTAGAAATGGTATTGTTGGGAATGATGCCCATCCCCCCCAAAACCCCAATGCCTATATTAGCCTCCGATCCTTGAGCTTGTGTGTTGTGTTACTATTGTTGGTTATCCACCTTGAGTCTGTACTGAAAGGCTTTTCTTCTTTTCATGTTGTAGAAAGTTATTGATTTACTTTATCCCGTCTGTCAGCTCAACCCAGACTGGTTATTCTTCCAGTCTCTCTTATCCACAATGCATTTCAGCCTGCATTTCCTCTATTATCGGATGTTTTTACGTCTTTGCACCATTCCTTGTCGCTCGAGAATGCTTTGTTTGTAACTACCAGGAGATCAACAGTTAAGGAAATAGAAATAATGAAACCAGCCTGTCTGGTGCCGGCAACCCTGAACGGCATGACAGCGTCACTAAGATGATAGATCTTTTTCTTGATTCGGTGAATCGAAAGCTGTATTAATGGGAATGTGCTTAAATTAGACAGTGAATATATATGCAGTGCAGACAGGCCATGGAATACGAAAAGTGTATGCGGCTGATGTAAAGACTTGCCTCCTGACACCCTGTAGCATGATATATGATGCTGTTGCTCCAGGCTCGAATAAAACACTGCTCTTCCAATAAGCATTCCATCACTAGTTTGTTTTGCACATTTTGTGGGTGTGTCTACCTGCTTCAACAGGTCTCTCTCTCTCTCTCTCTCTCTCTCTCTCTCTCTTTAGTTTGTTTACTTTCATTCCTCATGTGCACAAACTTGTACTCTTTGCCTCTCACTGATTATATAGTACCGTATTTTTCCATGTGACTTATTGAAGATGACTTGTGCAGCCCTAAATTTGGTGCATTACTTGTGTGTGTAAAACGCTATGGAATGTTTGTAAAACTTGTGAAGTTCAGGCTGCATAAAATTCCCTCTGGTCTTTAAATCCATATCTATTTATGAGGGATACACTGATTAGCTGTAACACAACAAATTATAACATTCACAATAAAATTAACGTTTATCACCTGACTGAGGCAACTGCCTATAGGTAGGAAGTAGGTGAAACATCTGCATCTGAAATCGCACCTCCTTATACTATATGCAGCAGTATTTGAAAGCGAGTATTATGTGAGGTTATGAGTATGTCTTAGTACCTTACTTCTGACACAAAATGTTTGATGTATGCACCCGATACATACTTTAATAGGCTGAGGGACACATAATCCGTCTTATGTTAAAATGGCAGAAGGCAGTGGTGCAGCATTCTTTAAGTGCTTTACGTACTTCGGGGGATTATTTTTTTTTTCTTTTCTTGTGGTTAAATTGTACATGCTCATGATTATCAAAACAAACAATATCCAATTTTATTATATTTGCATTGAGAGCACAGTTGCCTCGCAGCAAGTCCCGGTTCTCGGGCAATCTGGCTTTCTGTTCGGACTTTGCATGTTCTCCCTTGTTTGGGTGTAGTATGTCAAAATTTGCTGTATAGAACTGAGATGTAATAGTAAATGAAGTAATATGCGAATTTGGATGCAGGGAAATATGAACCAAGAAAAATAGCGAGCAACTTTGACAGAAGACAAATTGTGATTAATAGACGTCATATCTTGTGAGGGATTGTGTTGAGTGTTCTCCAGATACTCTGGTTTCCTCCCACAATCCAAAAACATGTAAATTAGATACGTGGCCATAGGAGAGAGAGAGAGAGAGAGTGTGTGTGTGTGTGTGTGTGTGTGTGTGTGTGTGTGTGTGTGTGTGCGCGCGCGAGCGCGCCCTGTGATGGACTGGTGACCTGTCTGGGGTGTGCCCCTGCCTCTTGCCCTATGTGCACTGGAATAGGCTTCAGACCCCTGTGACCGCGAACTAGGGAATAAGTGGGTAAGAAGACGAATAAATGAATGTCTTGTGGGGTATTTCCAAAATGATTGTAGTACATTCTGGGTAGGTATTAACAAAATTTTCCAGTAATACCGGTGTTGTGGCCGTTATCAAGTGTTTTTGTGGTGGTTGCACTTTTTTTCTTTGCTTTTAATTATCCTATAAATTCACCTATGCATTTTACATACATTTTTAAATTGACTGTTATTGGCGGTTTGACATCTGTTGCTTGAAAATAATTTATATAAACACAGAATTTTTTTATTAAAAGGAATATTTTGAATTGTAGTTCCTTTTCTTTTTTATTTCACTTATTTAAGTATTTAATTAAACAAAAAGCAATACTTTAAATTATCAAAGCGATGGTGGAGCCGGTGACACCCTGGTACATAAGTGACATAACCGTTGTTCCAGTTTAACAACAATTTATTTTTCTAAGTTCAGATTTGATGTGTCACATGCAGGATTAAACACAGTACAACATACAGTGAAATGTTTTTCTTTGTATATCTCACATTAAAAGGTTGGTGTCAGTGTTCAGAGTCAGCTATGATGCAATGCCCCTTGAGCAGGATGGGGTCAAGGGACCCGTCAGTGTCAGACTTGGCAGTGTTGTTGCTTGAACTTCCTGGTCTTCCCTATTAGTGTTTGGGCCGGATCCTAGGTCTTTCTGGTTTTCCGATGAAACTCTTCCAGTGCCAGCTCGGTACCTTAACCATTTGAGCCGCTACTGCTCCTAGCAACTATTGCAGCAAGACTAGTAGCTATCGACCCCTTCAAGTGCCCATTTAGATTCCTGTTTATTGACAAAATTGCCTTCAATAGACCCAAAAATCTAAAGAGGAATGCAAGACAGTGGACCTGGTCTTATTATTCATGTTGTCTGTTGTATCCTGTTGATGGACTGGTACGTGGACAAGCCAGTGGAGGCAGAGTAACTCTTAAGGCAATGTTCTGTTTGAATACTTTGTGTACTTCCTTCCTAAACATTGTTCGCAAAGGCCCCACCTTGCAACCTACATGACTTCATGGATCAGCTACTGACTACTCAGTGCCAGATAAATCCTCACACACTGCCAAAGATCTTTTGGTGTTCAGGTCTTGACAGGACAGGGCCAGTTAAAAGCACTAAAGTCTTTTATTCATTGGAAATTCAGTAAGGAACCCTCTTGAAGTTAGAATTACACTAGACCGGCATATGACTGACTGGCACATGATATATAGTAACTCTTAAATGTCATTGTTTTTTTTCAGTGTTTATGAAAGTGTCCATAGTTTTGATTTGATCATATACATGTATATATTTTTTCTTCTAGCACGTATTTTTTTTTTATTTTTTGGGGACACAAAATACACTGATTTTGTGTTCTGACCCAAATTTGGTAATTGATAGTTAATGTTGTGTAAAAATCACATAAATAATGCAGTTTGAACTTGTATATGTGTCTCCATCACTCCCACAACTTGCTTTCCAGTTTTTCCGTTTTATTATTCCATGTAACGCTGTGCACCCAGCTTTAAAAGGTTAATGGCACACGGCAGCATGTCTCCTCGGTCTTTCAGCTTCCTGCTCTAGGTTTGATTGAATTTAGATTTAGATTCTCTGTTATAAGTTTCACATATAGCAGTTGTTCCCAAGCAAACATTGTTAGACTGTCACAAGGCTTCTATGTCTGAGCGCAGGGCCACACATGGACAAACAACCACTCACACACATTCACTGCTAGAGACAATTTACAAACACCAATCAACCTAATGTACATGATTTGTTTTGTTTTTGGAATGTGGGAAGAAACCGGCAGACCACCGTGCCCCCGAATAAGCGGATAAGATGAATGAATGAATGAATGTTTGAGCCCTGATTTTGATGCCTGAGAATGAAGTTTGTTCAGGTCTATACTACCCTCCTAATTATCACGTCCATCTACAAGGAGCTTTAGTTTGATTAAAGTCATCATGTAATTCAAACACATACGTTAAATTTGTCCAGTTAAGTGGAAATACAAAACTGGCGGTATTCCTGGTGTATGAGAGAAATCATAGCAAATAAACATACTGTTCTATTGATGCTAATCATAACAATACAATAACATAATACTGTTTTTATATTAAATTATCACCTACCTATAAATCAGTCTCCTGTGTCTTGATATTTCTACTAGAATGCAGCGAAGGAAGCTGACTGCTTCTAGGACAGCAATGGTGCCAGATAATTTCTCAACATTGAGTTGCACAACCCTACAGTGAGCTTGTTGTAAAAATGTTTATTTTTATTATTCATTCATTCATTCCTCCTCATTCATACCTGCTTATTCCCTAGTTTGCTCACATGGTTTACCTTTCCCTGCTTTCCAAGGGCGAGAAGCAGGGTTACACCTGGGACAGTTTGTTAGTCTATCACATTGCCGCACATAGACTCGTACACACATTCACTCCAATGGTCAATTTGGAATCACCAGTCAACCTAATGTACATTACAATGTACATTAGGTTGTAATGTATTTGAGGAAATGGTGGCTTGGTGGATAAGACGTTGGACTCATACCAAAAAGACCGGGGTTCGATTCCCAGCACCACCAAGCAACCACTGTGGGCTGCTGAGCAAGGCCCCTAACCCCTAATGCTCAGTTGTAATTTGAACTGTGGGAGTAAATTAAACCGGAGTACCCAGATGTAACCCACGCAAGTGCAAACGCAGCAAAAAAAAAATCACAAAAAATTGTAGATACATACGGACAGTTTGTGCTTTTTTGGTCGATCGTCTGAATAGTTGTTTAATACGTTCTTTTTCAGTGGTGGGAAAGGAAACAATCTCCTTTATGACACGCATAGAAACAGCTGATGTGCTATGCCCATCTTTTTCATTTTGATTTTGCTGTCTTGTGCTTGGTACTTTTTGCAAATGCTCCAATAATGGATGGCTTGACTTGGACATGGGTCTGTGTTAACCTTCAATAAAGATTCTTTAAGTGCTAGTTTAGCGGCCTCAATGGCGTAGGGAAACAACAGGTTTGTCTGTTTCAGCAGCTCACCTTTCCAAAAAAACCTTGTCAAATCATCCATTTTTATCTGCAGAATTCTGTCGCTACAGTGCTATAAAATCATATATCATTGGACGAAAAATACCAGCAATAGAGATTCCTCAACGTCAGTCATAGCATTGTTTTGAGAAAAAAGTGTGCGAGTGTGTGTTATGCAAAAGAGTAACAGCACCTGTTTGGCCAGATCTTAAGTGTATAGCTCTGTAAGCAGCTGTGTTGTGTGTTTATCTCAATAACAGGCAGAGGCATGTGTGTTACTTCCAAGCTGTTGTCGCTTCTTCAAACTCTTTTATACTGGGTTCTCAATACAAAATAATTGGGCGAATTTTCCTAGCTAACATCCTAATTGCCTTAGTAGTTATGATTAAGCAGGGGAGAGAGGGGATGTGTGTTTCTAACTCTCTTCTTCCAGATTTTTACTATTGGATGAAGCACCACACTTCTAGTAAGACCTTGTAGTCCAATGTTGTGCTTGAATGTGAGATATCTCTTCATTCATCCAACAGTATTAGTGAGATCAGACACTATTGTCAGGTAAGGAGGTCTGCGGTGAGTCAGTTACCATTCCAGTTCATCCCAAGGGGGTTCAGTGGTGGTAAGATCAGGACTTTGTGTCAAACATTGGTGGGTTTTTTTTTTTTTTACTCTAATAAAACACAGCATGGTCAGGGGGTTTGTGCTCAGGGTTATTGTCATGCTGGAACAGTGTCATTAGTCCTAGTGAAGGAATAATGTAATGCTACAACCTACAACAAACATTCTCGATATATTATAGTAACAGTTTGGAGAGGAACCACATGTGTTTCTGATGGTCAGGTGACCACAAACGTTTGGCAGTATAGTGTAGAAAATATCTTTGTGTATACCCGGCATCAGTTACCTTTTTCTGATGGTTTAAATATGGCGTCTAAATCATATACTGACACCAGTCCGTTTCGTTTTTCTTCTGGCCACAAAATGGCAGATTTCATCACTAATAAAATTCGAACTCTGACACTTGGTTAAAACCTCACAAGCTTCCCCAGCTTTCACAAGTATTTCTCTCGTCTCTGTAAATAGACTAATATTTCACTAAACTGAAATATGACTGTTCTTGGATGAAGAATCATTAACAGCTTTTATAAAAGTCTTTTGATAAAATGTAATTGTTTTTTTTAATTGAAAACACTGAGAAGCTTTTTGGCACTAGTCAGTCCAGCGTCAGCAGTCGGCTCTCCATGTCTCTTGCGTGGGCACCGTCTTCAAAGGTGTGATTATTTTAGCTGCACTACATAATTATTTGAATTGCAAACTGAAGCATCAGGCAGAAACAGATCTTACAGATTCTGATCTTCTTGCTGTATATACAAAAAGACACAGTGACTGACCTCCCACACGCTAAAGAATCAGAATACATAACATCCACTTCCACAGAGCTGGTATCCCACATTAGAGTTGTAGTCTCGAGGTAGTGCCACTGCTTTATTCAAGCTATTAACTAAAGTTGATTCATAGATTCAATGTAAGCCATTAGCAGGCGTCTGGTACACAGTGCAGCCTGTAAAAATGCTTTAATTAAATAATAGAGACTTTAATAGCAGATTGTTCGCAGCTGAAGATCATCACAATAATTTTTTCCATACTGACCGATCATATTCGCTGAGCTATTGGGAGTTAATGGCTTTGCTCAAGTTTCATAGTGTAGCTGGGAATTGAACCCCGGTCTTTCTGGTGTTAGTCCAACACCTTAACCACTAAGCCACCCTTTCCTAAATAGTCATGCATTCATTCATCATCTTACCCTCTTATTCCTGAATCCAGGGTCACGGGGGTCTGCTGCGCCTATCCTAGCACACATAGGGTGACAGGCGGAGGTACACCCTGGACGGGTCGCCAGTCCATCTCAGGATGCAAACTCCTCACAGAAAGATCCCGGCCCGGGATTTGAACCCGGGACCTTCTTGTTGTGAGGCGACTGTGCTATCCACTATGCCACCGTGCCGCCCTAAGTTTTAATTTTAATTATTCTATATTGTCAATAGGAGTGTGTGTGTGTGTGTGTGTGTGTGTGTGTGTGTGTGTGTGTGTGTGTGTGTGTGTGTGTGT
>JAOTRA010000003.1:3322167-3333851 GCA_026260255.1 Pseudolaguvia tuberculata | reverse complement strand
AATAAAACCGCCCCACCCTTGTCAGAAACAGGTTTACCATCTTCTCCTTTCGGCTTCTCCCTTTCGGGGTCGCAGCCGCGAATTGCACTTCTCCACACTACCCTGTACGCTACATCTGCCTCTTTCACCACAACTATCTACATGTCTTCCCTCCCCACATCTATAAACTTCCTCCTTACTCTTCCTCTTTTCCTCCTGCCCGGTACCTCCATCCTCAGCATTCTTCTACCAATATACTGCATGTCACAGGTTCAAACCATCTCAACCATGTGTCCCTCACCTTGTCTCTAAAACATTCTACATGCACCGTCCCTCTAATAAACTCATTTCTAATCCTGTCCATTCTAGTCACTCCCAATGAATATCTCAGCATATTCAACTCTGCCACCTCCAATTCACACATATCTCAATTGCAATCAAATTCCAGACAGGCAAAAAAACAAGTAATTGTATTTATTAACACTGCTACAGATTTATAAAACAAATCAGTGGGAAAGGGCACATAGTAATATTATATTAATAGTGCTCACATTGCAGTTTATAAAATACAATTATCAGTCTACGTTGCTTTAACGAATTGTAAGAACGACTCAGCTGTAAAAACATAACCCTAGCCATCATTTCATTTTGAAAAAGATAGAAAACTGCTAAGAGATTTACACTTAAACATCTGGTTTTTCCAAAAAATCTAGCCAATATGAAAGAATATTATATATATATGCATCTTTAGTATAATTTTTAGTGCAAACCTCCTGTAATTCAAGTTAATGATGCAACATTTAATTGTACACCTTACAAGTACACCAGTCATGATTACATTGTCGTGTAATGAATATGCATGCAAAATACAAATGCAACACAAGATTTAATCATTAAAGATACAATAAATACTACACAGTGCAAAAATAGTGTTACAGCATTTACCACTGAAAAGAAACAGACAGAGACAATGACATGTGCTACCAATGCTTTCAATTGAAATGATTTCTGGAAATATTAGATAAACACTGATACTGGGGTAAACTGTTACAGTAGCACTCACTGGATTTAATAATCATAAAGTGTATACAGTAGTCAGTAATGTTAGTTGGCTCTTCAGAATCCCGTCTCTATACTGAGGCTCCTGCGAGTCACATGCTCGATGTCCCCTGTAACATACTCCTCAAAATGAGTCGGGTACTTGGCTAGCATTTTCAGCATGACACGCAAATTTATCCACCACTGCTCCCTTGGCATCCTGTGTCTGCGAAGACAAAAAGCAAGAAAACACGAGAAAACTCTTGAATTGTATATTGTATTAAAAGGATTAGCATTAAAACAAGGAGAATGTTGTGACTTACTCAAAGTCTGTATGATCTTTGAGCTCTGTGACAGGACTAAAGGACATCATTTTTCTCTTCATGCCAATGACACACGCTGTTTCAGGCGCATTGGCAAACATGCGTCCTGGAAATAGAATAGATAGAATAACATAAGTGTTAATGTGCCCTTTATATGAGTCAGCGCCAGTCTCTTCTGTCCTGTCTGCGGTTACTTTATGAGGAACTCTGATTCAATCATTCATTCAGTCATCTTCTAACCTACTTATTCCCTAATTCAGGGTCACAGGGGTCTGCTAGAGCATATATGCACGTTCTGCACAAGCGAGAGGCAGGGGTACACCCTGGACAGGTTGCCAGTTCATAGGAGGGCCAGAAATAGACGAACAACTACACAATTTGGAATCTCTAGTTAACCTAATGTCAATCAATCAGAAACAGAGTGCAAACTCTGCCCAGAAAGACCCGATCGCAGAAATCAAACCCTGGACTTTCTTGTTGTGAAGTGACCAGGCTAAACACTATGCCACCGCACCACTCTGGAACTCTGATTTTATAGTACTGAAATTTCATGTGCTTTTTTAAAATAGGAGCAATAAAACTTCCATGGCTGGATTATGGATAAAGCATAATTTGATGACCCATGTTAGTTAGTACACTTTTATCTGTGCTTTACCTTGTCTGTAGTTTTCTTTCATTTTCTCAATAAGCCACAACACAGATTTAACACCCATTTTGGTGCCAAAGTTTCTGTCAAAGGGTGTTGGGACCCCTCCCTAAAAAAAAAAAAGATTTTGTAATTTTACATTGCATCTCTTTGTAATGTTCAAATAAATATCAAAAAATGCTCAGTAGGATACACAAATTATTGAAGGGGTTAAGTAGTTGAACTGGAAAATCAGGGTTCGATTTTCAGCAAACCAAGTCATTGCTGAGACCTGGAGCAAGGCCCTCAGTTTGTATTAAGGAAATAAATTTAAGTCATTCTAGATAAGGGTTGATTGTAACAACTTTGTCTTATTATATTTAATAATACACAAAGAAGATATACAACTGCTTTAACAATAAAATGTACACAAATATTATTTTATATACCAAGAGTCAGCTCTAATATATTGGCTACAAATTCAATGAGTAAGTAAATGTGCATGAACGCAATACTCAAATTGGTAGTTACACAATAGTCATATGGTCATGCTAATTCTTAACTTCGTATTTACCTGCTGTAAATGCCCCAGTACATTAACCCTGCAATCAAAGATACCCTTCCCCTCGGCAGAGTACAAGTTGTGAATGAATTCCGTGGTGTAGTGTTTGTGGCACTTCTCGTTTCTATGCAAAAGAAGATCAAGATGAAATTCTTCATTAAACCACTTGAATACTATTAGTGATTAGAAAAATATTAGATATTGAGATCATGGGAAATAAATGAAGCATGGGTGATTGTATGGCATCCATCCATCAATCAATCAATCAATCTCTTCTTCTTCTGCTCCTTTCAGCTGCTCCCGTTAGGGGTCGCCACAGCGGAGTACTCTTCTCCACACTACATCTGCCTCTTTCACCCCAACTACCTGCATATCTTCCCTCACCACATCCATAAACCTCCTCTTTGGTTTTCCTCCTGCCCGGTACCTCAATCCTCAGCATTCTTCTACCAATATACTGCATGTCCCTCCACTGCATCTCAACCTAGTGAGATAATGAGTAATGTCTAAACCATCTCAACCTAGTGTCCCTGACCTTGTCTCCAAAACATCCTACATGCGTCATCCCTCTAATAAACTCATTTCTAATCCTGTCCATCCTTGTCACTCCCAATGAAAATCTCAGCATCTTCAACTCCATCTCCAGCACCGCCTCCTGTCTTTTTGACCACTCTACTGTCTCTAAACCGTACAGCATTCAGGTCTCACTACAGTCCTATTTACTTTCCCTTTCACTCTTGCAGAAACTCGATCACAAAATCACTCCTGCCACTCTTCTCCAGCCACTCAACCCTGCCTGCACTCTTTTCTTCACATCTCTAACACACTATTACTTTGTACTGTTGACCGCAATACTTAAATTCCTCCGCCTTCACTACCTCTTCTCCCTGCAACCTCACCACTCTGTCTTACTCCTACTGCGTTTCATTTCCCTTCTTTCCAGCGCGTACCTCCACCTCTCCAAATTCTTCTCAACCTGCTCCCTACTCTCGCCACAAATCATAATATCATCGTCCATGGAGTCTCCTGTCTGACCTCATCTGTCATGGAAAATATACAGTACATCATTGAAAATGCTTAATGCTTAAACGAATCAAAAATTGTTTTACAAAGAGAAACATTTATTTGCTGTTATTCATACAGGCAATATTTTCTATTATGAATGCATTTGTCTAAAAAGTTCACCTTAGCACTAAGCCTCGCTGAATATCATTCTTCATCTTCTCAGTCAAATGCTCCACATTCATCTGCCAACAATGAAGACCAATCAGACATTATGTTTAAAAGCATTAGAATATTACTTCCAGCACCGAATATGGATTGTTGAGTTCACAGAGTGAGGGTACTAAACAGGACAAACCAGAGAAAAAAAATTTATGGTGTACCTTTAAGTCATGGATACTAAATGATTCTTCAAAGATGTAAGCCGCATCTGCCCCGACAGCAATGCCTGTAGTGGTTGCCAAATATCCGCAATATCCACCCATAGTCTCAACTACAAAGACACGCCTTTTAGTCCCAGATGCCGACTGCTTGATTTTGTCACAGCTCTACAAGAGCAAGTAACACACAATATATTAGAAGAAACACAGCAAGAATATTAATCTTGTCAAAAAGATTAAAGTAAAAGTTTGTAGATTCTTTACAAGCACATGTGTTTCCTGAACAGTCGCCAGTGTGGCTTCTTATTGAACATTATGGCCTGAAAATAATTATTTATTTGTTCAGACCTCCATAGCAGCGTTGACCGCTGTATCTGCTCCAATACTGAAGTCTGTCCCTGGCACGTTGTTACTTATAGTGGCAGGAATTACACACATCACAATGCAAAGCTCATCATAAACTCCCCGTGCCTCTACCAGCTGAAGAACACCCTCATATGCCTGTGAGGGTTAAAAACAGACTGTACATGCCAGTAAAAAACACAAATACACACACCTAAAGAAATTGGTATTATTTATACCTCGAATCCACCAATAACCAAAAGTGACTGGATGCTGTATTTTACAATACTTTCCACAATTTTTTCCATGTAAGAGTTTGGCAGGGTTCTAAAATAAAAAAAAGTCAAAAACTAACGTAACCTGATCATTACCTACTTTAATAAAAACTTACAGCAATAGTCAAGGTAAAAAAAATGCAAACCTTTTAGTTCCAAGCAGTGAACCTCCCTGGCCGGTCCAACCTGCTACATCATGCCAGTGTACCTCAGTCACCTACAGTGAAAACCAGATTTATATATGGTGAAAGGAAAGCAAATGAGGGGTTTGTAGTCTGTGAAGCTTACCATGTCATTTGCCAGGCCCTCAAAGCCATCATTGACTGTGTAAACTCTGAGGCCCTGAGCAAGACCAACTCGGACCGCTGACCTCACGGCTGCGTTCATTCCAGCTGCAGGTGCACCAACATTTAAAATTGCCATGGAGTGATCACTCTAAAGCATGAAGATGGGTGAACGGACACATAGTGTAAGAGATCCACAGACAAATAACCAGACAAAATAATACTGTATTGTATTTTGATATACAATACCCACTTCTGGTTAACAAATCAGATTTATGGACGGATGTACAAATAAATTTTGTACATAAAAATTTATATTACACACATTTAATTGCATTAAATAATACAAATCGCTTCTGGTAGCCATATTTATCTTTCAACCCATACACCAACAATAACAGTGCAGCCATTATTTACCAATAACAAATTAGTCCTCTCTTTCTCTCTCTTACACTCGCACCTTTGCACTGCTACCCCCTCACCCACCCTAATTCCCCACCCATGTCAAACATTAATGCAACTGAGAAAGGTGCTTACATGTTCATTATTACACTGGAGCATTTTTCTTACCTTCGAATGAGCCGGTTTCTGATGAGCCAGCAGTTTGTAGGTGTTCCAATTGTTCTCAAAGCTCCTGTGGTGAGGAAATATAACTTTAAAAACATATAGACTCACAGACAAAAACACGTTTCCATAAATATCACCTACTTCCCACGTAGCTGAATGGCTTCATTAAATCGCTTTTCATTCATGGCTTTCTGTACTTCCTTCGTCTAAACAGAGTCAAAATATCAGAGTTTATTGATTACATTTGTTTTTTTTATTATTATTCATTTTTCGATACATGTACTTCAACATGAGACAGTATGTTATGCTACGAGGACATCAAAAGGGCTTAATAAATACTATGAACTAATTTTTGAAAGATTAGAGACTTGAAAGTGAAAGAAATTACATTTTACAGAATAAACAATAGCATGGCTGTCAAAAGTTTATAGAATTCTTAGTTTGACACATCCACTCAAGTTAATATAAAGTATATACACTGCCTGGCCAATAAAAGTCGCACCCTGGATTTAACCAAGTATAAGATCTGGGGTTGCTGCAGTTGGTCAGGTTTAGAGTCAGTAATAGTATTTGCTCAAGGAATGAGGTCAGCTGACTACCAGAATATACTGAATGACCAGGTTATTCAATCAGTGGATTTTTTTGTTCCCTGAGGGAACGGCATATTCTAAGATGACAATGCCAGGATTTATCAGGCTGAAATTGTGAAAGAGTGATTCAGGGAGCATGAGAATCATTTTTTACACATGGATTGGCCACCACTGGACCATGGATTGGTCCAGATTTTAACCCAATAGAGAATCTTTGGGATGTGGGATGTGATTTTGGGAAGGTTTTGCGCAGCAGTAAGACTTGACCATCATCAATGCAAGATCTTGGTGAAATATTCATGCAATATTGGACAAAAATAAATTTTGCAAATGCCACAGCGAAATCAAAGTTAAAGGCGGTCCAATGAAATATTAGTTTGTGACCTTTTTTTTTTGGTCCAGACAGGGTGGTAGAACATGGTGCATCCATGTGATTTAGATATACAATCAACTCGGTCACTACTGGATTCTGATACAAACAAACTAAATTAATTGTTTAGAATCAGCATCCACAAACTCAGTAACTCGCTCTAAGCTGTAGTTTCTTGTATTTAAAGTGAATACCGCCTCACTGTCGGACTCACCATGTTGACACATTCCATAAGCGGGAGGCACATGGCCTGATTACCAGATAATCCAATAACACATGCCGGTGTATCCGGAGTCGCCTCCAGCAGGGCAACAACTGCCTCAACACCCAACTTGCTGCTCTATAGAGAAAGATATACAGACTGACGAACAAATCATACTCTTAGTACCAATTTGTTTAAGAGCCGATAAAAAAGACAGACCTAGATTTTTTTTTCTTAGATTACAAAGCTTAAATGTATAATTGTGCAGCAATGAGACATGGTGTGGATAGGGAGGTTATATTAAAAATTAAAAAGATAAAAAGAAAAAGAAAGTCACAAAAAATAAAATATGTAAAAATGTACAACTATCTTCAAACCTGTTCATTATTTCTTTATTTCTCATTGCTTTGTATTGCTTTTACTAAACAAAATATTGGTACCAATAAAGGCTAAATCTCACCAGAACCCGGTCGAAGGCAGACGGTGTTCCTCCTCTCTGCACATGTCCCAGCACAGTGACTCGAGTGTCATAACCCAGTCTATTCACGACCAGCTAAATATCAGAAGGAGGATAAAATTCTGTAAAGTACATAAAACAGCTATTAAAATAGCCATTAAGACAAAAAACTCCGACCTACATCCTTCACATAGTTGGAGGTTATGGGCTCGCCATGTTTATCAATAGCTCCTTCTGCAATAATCACTATATTGAGACGGGAACCTTTACTGCGACTCTGTAGAAAAATAAACATTAATTTTAACGTAGTTTAAAACATTGGTACCATTAATATTTTATACCCTGATGTTCTTAAGCATCACCTCTCCCAGACGTGCACACATGTGATCCTCCCATCCTTCCTCTGGGGGAGCCTCTGGGATAAAAACCCAGTCAGCTCCAGATGCCAGAGCAGATACCACAGCCAAATACCTGCAACCACAGTACAATCTTTTTACAGCCACAGACCTAGACTAAACAGCCAAAAGTTTGTGGACACTTATCCAGCATACCTACATACGTGTGTCTTCTCAAACATTGAAAGCTCTCTGTAGATTGCAGTATGAAAATATTCTTTCACTAGAACTAAACACCGTTCCAGCATGACAATGACATCTCATTATATCTCATCAAGAGTATGACTTAACTAATAAATAAAGCCGAGCCATGGCAGAAATGAAAAACAAAACTGTGTGTATGATTTACTGGAATTGAATGACATACTAATAACGAGTAAAAAGTATTTAAATCAGTAAATCCTTTTTCCTTTACTGAACATCTTACAAAAAATCTTACCCGCAATGCCGCCCCATCACCTCTAGTACAAAAGTCCTTTGATGGCTGAAAAAAATAAACACAGCTTCAGCTCACATTAAATATAACTGTATATTCCTTTACTGTTGTTTGCAATCTCCCATAATAGCTGTATTAGTATTCATTAGTATTCTTGACTTGTTTCACCTCTGTGCTGTAGTGGTAATTGCATCGATGACCTCCATTATGCGATGCAGGGCAGAATCAGCCCCAATGGTCATGTCTGTTCCACAAAAGTCATTATCAATCGAACCCACAAGACCCACAATGTTCAGATGGGTGTACTGCTGAGCCATTGCGTCTGTGATTCTCCCTTAAACACAAAACAACCAGAATGACTTTTTCGGTCAGTACTACAGGCAATACACACAGCCACATGAGGCCTCATCCTCTAGGGAGTATCCATAGATGCCACTTCAACTTATGTATTATGTATTTTTTCCACAGTGAGATATAATTATATGGTCACAGTGGAAAATATACATCAGATTAAAGAGATTTATATTAGAATAAAATAAGACAAGGGCGGCGTGGTGGCGTAGTGGTTAGCACAATGGCTTCACAACAAGAAGGTCCTGGGTTCGTTTCCTGAGCAGGGTATCTTTCTGTGCTGAGTTTGCATGTTCTCCCTGCACTTGCGTTTCCTCCACGTACTCCGGTTTCCTCTCACAGTCCAAAAACATGTACATTAGGTCAATTGGTGTACATTAGGTTACTAGTCCATAGGAGGGAATGTGTGTGAATGGTTGTTTGTCTATGTGTGCCCTGTGATGGACTACCATTATCTCCAGGGTGTACCCCTGCCTCTCGCACTATGTGCGCTGGTATAGGCAGTAGCAGACCCCCATGACCCCGAAGTAGAGGTGGAGTCTTAGAATAAACATTTATATCTCTGAATGATCATATTCAATAAAAACCTGTCCTAAATACAAATACAAGTGGAATTTAGGAATTATTATGTCTTTTTTGTGCTTTCGTCTTATAACAGTGGGCACAATTTTCATCATCACACCTTAACCCTACAGCCTGGCACTCCATCCAGTTACACCCTTCATAGAGTTTTTTTTTTTTTATCCCAACACACATAGGAAAAGAGGCAGGGATACACACTGGACAGGTCACCAGTCCAGTGCAGGGCCACACACACTCAATACTATAGTATGTACAATGTTTTTGGACCAGAGTAAAACCCACGCAAGCGAACTCTATACAGAAAGATTCCCGACCCTGGAAATTAACCCGCGATCAGGCCACAACAAATCTTCAGACTATGCCAACCTAACTGAAGAAAAAAGTCTTTTTATAACACTTTAATTTTATAAAGAGACACAAATAACTTAACTTTAATGTTCAGATCAGCCCTTTTTTTAGGTTCCTGGAACAGATCGGTAACTAATCGGTAGGTTTTTGGCTGCCTGTTTAAAGCCTGATGTGAGAAAGGCTATAAATTTCAGAACAGCCTGTGTTACAGAGAATACAAAGTAGCCATTGATGTGCATTCATTCAAGTAACTGGAGCAGAAACTACACAGTGGACGGAAAGTACTTTTTTCGGAAGCCGTTGATTACAGTGAGAGACGACAAATTAGACGTCTCTCTTAAACAGAATTGAACTTATTTATATTTTATTTTACATATATTTTAATTGAGTTTTGTCAAATGCCTGCAAATTGTTTGAGGCAATGTCATTTTTAAATTCAGGAAAAATAAATGGAAACAAGTATAAATAAGTCTATTCTATAGCTGTACAATGTATAGTTAAAGCTACACTCTGTGAGTTGCATCTTTGACGCCATCTCTGTTTGAAACCTGCAGTTGCATTTACTGGGTAGTGCATTGATTTAGATTAGATTAGACTTAAAGCATTTGTCAGACGCTCTTCTACAGGGCAACTTACATTTTATCACTTTGTGAACAACTGAGCGATTGGGGGTTAAGGGCCTTGCTGAAGGGCCCACAGTGCCCAACCGTGTTAACTAGCATCAGCATCCTCACATGTGATACAGCTGGGACTACTACTTTCTATTCATGGATGTGATGTGAAAACGCAAAACTGCATGAAATTCGGCAAGATCTTATTTCCCGGGAAAAAACATTATTATAGGCTATATTATAATCTAAAATATTTTTAGACATAAAATATTTGCTTAATTATCCATTTCAGATAATTGTTAACCAACAAAAAAGTACAGACTGTAGCTATAAACACTGAAACACTATAGTTGTTATTTCTGTCTCTTTTACAAATTTTTATAAATATAAATAAATGAATGATCTTTATGCTAAAAGCTAAATAGTTAACAGCTTAACATTGCGGAGAAAGATTCCTGAAGCAACCGGTTCTAATGCTAAATGGCTTGTGTCTATCATAACATCTTCCCTGAAAATTTTCATATCCAATCCTAGTCGTTTCTGGTATGCAAATCCATCCTTGGCTCCAATATGGAGGAGGAGGTCCTTAAAGAACTACAGCATGAACTCTGGCTTTGGATTTGGGCAATGGAACAAAAGTTACCTTGCTGTACTAGCTGTGCCAGCAGCTCACGCCACTCATTGCGAAAAATGTTAGCTCCAGTGAGGCTGCCGTCTCCACCACATACACACAGATTAGTGATGCCACGCTGCACTAGGTGAAAGGCAGCTGCCAAACGTCCTTCTATGGTAGTAAAATCTTTACAGCGGGCACTGCCGATAATGGTGCCACCCTGAAAGAAAAGGGTAAAACTCTTTCTGAAATAAAACAGACACTGACAGATTCTCAAACACGTCAATCGGAGAACTGCGGAATTGGGGAATAAGTTGAATTAATGGATGAATTTTAATTTTTATTTAGTGTTTAACACTTTCTATAACTATAAACATGTCTGTTTACTATAAACATGATACAAACTGTAGATACGTTTTTGAAATTGGTGTACCTGCGAATGTCTTCTTTTTACATTCTGTTTCTGTGGTAAAGAACAATAAGCGGCCTATGCTAAGGCACCCGGTTCTAATCTCAAAGATTTAATCCCTTCACTCAGCATATTTGTAATCATATCAATCCCATCTGCTCAATGCAATGTGTAATAACGCTCAGAAGAGCTTTGGACAGACTCTAAATATAAACATTTTTTATTACAACAAAAAGCAAAACAGTTTCTAACAAAGCACATCTGTCTTTAAAAATGGAGGAAAGGGCTACACCTACCAGTTGGATGATGTTGCTCACACTTTGCCAGTTGGCAGGTTTGATGTTGTCACCTCCATCTACAAGTCCTTGATAACCCTTAAAGCAAATACATGTAATCTGTTACAACCAGTTCTGCGATCGGTCGATGGATAGATAGATAGATATAAAGATTACCTCATAGATTAAGTACACTTTGGCACCAACAAAAATGCCCATTCGTGTAACAGCCCGAACAGCTGCATTCATTCCTATACATCAAACACACAAACACACAATTTGTCTTTGTGTGGATTTTGCATGTTCCCCCTGCGCTTGCATTATCCATGTACCCTGGTTTCTTCCCAAAACATGTACATTTGGTTTATTGGTTACTCTAAAATTACCCATAGGATGTAAATGTGTGGTCTATGTGTGGCCCTGCTATAGACTAGCGACCCGTCCAGAGTGTACCCCTGCCTTTTGCTCTATGTGCGCTGGGATAGGCTCCAGCAGGCCCTTGTGACCCTGAAATTAGCCAATATGCGGGTTAGAAGATGAATGTTATATTTTTGTTTACAAAGATGTTACGATTGGTTGATTGAAATGGTGATCAAAGATTACCAAAGGATGTTAACCCAGGATGTGGATCATCTCCACCAGACCTTCACGTAAAACTTGATGGTTAG
>JAOTRA010000003.1:3295915-3312409 GCA_026260255.1 Pseudolaguvia tuberculata | reverse complement strand
ATTCTGTAAAGCTGCTTTGAGGCAATAACTATTGTAAAAAGCGCTATACAAATAAAATTGAATTGAATTGAATTAACTGTAACTCAATAGACAGCACAGACAATGGCATATTTGCAGACAAAATTTTTTTAGACCAATTAGGTAAAATTTAATAATTTCCCTTGGAACACCTGACAATCTCTCACGACACACTAGTGTACCGCGGCACAGTGGTTGAAAACACACTGATCTATGTAAGACAAGTGAATCTAATAACCCAACAATGTCCTTACAGGGTTTAAAACGCAAGAAATAATGTTTCTGTATTTTTTCTGAACAGCCTATAGTTACATTAAGTACTGAAATAAGAAGAGAATCCAGTAACCAGAGAATCCTTACTGACTTAGATAAACTGAAGTGATTCAGGATGTTCGTGTGGTCTTATACCTAGCATTAGGTGTCAAACTCCTCAGCACATGTGTGAGTGAGCTAAGAGCCAGCGCTCCTGTCTGCTGCACAAGGAGAGAATTCTCATATGAGGTCTCCTCCGTGTACGGCAAGAAGGTAGTAGTCTCGTACCATAGCCAGTTAAACACGCACATCTTTGAGTGATCCCACACTAAACAATAACACAAGCAAATGTACCAATAAATGTTTGAAATCAATCACTGGAAAAATAGTAAAAACACATGACTTATTTCAAAACAAAGAAAAAAATAATAATTGAGTGTAAAAACAGACCAAGAGGGGCATTAATGTGATCTATGGAGGCCAGGAGGTGCATGTTTGGGATAGCGGCCAACTGCCCCAGTGCCTGCTGATTCTTCTCACCGCGAAGCATCGGGCCATCAATGTTGTGGATAATCAGGTAGATGTGGTTGTCTGGCTCTTTTAAAAACACAAACATAAGCCATAATATATCAAATCGCCATCATGACCATTTGCCAATGACAAACTGAGGATTTATAACAGCATGTACAATTATACAAGATTTTTTAAAAGTAATATCTCAAGAACCTTTTTTAAGAGTATTCACAATAAAGTCTATTTGGTCCATTGGCGTCCGAAAAGTCCCATCATGCTCCAGCATCTCACTAGTGATGGCATTTAGAATCTGCCAATGTAGAGTGACAAGGTAAGGAAAAAATTATGCACAATCCAATATTCCAACATGTAATATTTGGTTAGTTTTACCTCTACTTCAGATAGAATTATGACTTGCTACAACATTATTTATGTGCACAGTGTACAGCAAGTCTGGAATGCTTCTATATGTCTAAGCATTAAAATACTCTTCTAATGTTGCATACATCTTGAAAAATACTATGGGTATCCTGATGGCCACACAAAGCCTATGATAGCAGACAACCAGAAACAACATTATTACAAACCTGATTCCAAATTTGGGACACTGTACAAATTGTGAATAAAAACAATGTAATGAGCTGGAAGTTTCAAATTTCACTATTTTATTTAGAATAAAATATAGATAACATATCATATAACAGACATTTTGAAATATCATGCCAAATACTGGCTCCTGTTGGATTTCATGAGAGCTACACATTCCAAAAAGGTTGGAACAGGTAGAAATAAGAGGCCGGAAAAGTACGTATAAGAATCAGCTGGAGGACCAATTTGCAACTGTCAACTGGATTGGATATAAAAAGAGCCACCGTGTCATTCGCTGTTGCCGCCTAAAACTCTATAGGTAAAAATAAAGCCATATCTAAACATGATCCAGACCCGCATGCGTTTTCTCTGGGCCAAAACTCATTTAAAATGGATTGGCAAAAGTGGAAAACTGTTCTGTAGTCAGACAAATCAAAATTTGTTCTTATTTGGAAATCGGGACACCATGTCATCCGGACTAAAGAGGACAAGGACAACCCAAGTTGTTATTAGCACTCAGTTCAGAAGCCTACATCTCTGATGGTATTGAGTTGCATAAGTGCGTGTGGTATGGGCAGCTTACACATCTGGAAAGGCTCAATCAATGCTGAAAGGTATATTAAATTTCTACAACGACATGTGCTCCCATCCAGATGTCATCTCCTTCAGGAAAGACCTTGAATTTTCCAACATGACAATGCCAGACCATAAACAGCATCAATTACAACATCATGGCTGCGTAGGAGAAGGATCCGGGTATTGAAATGGACAGCCTGCAGTTCAGATCCTTCAACCAAAGAAGAAGATGCGACAAAGAAGAGATTTTTTGTGTTGATGCCATTTTCTCAGTTTAAACATTTGATAGATCATCTACATTGTATTCTGAATAAAATGTTAAAATTTGAACCTTTTACATCATTGCATTCTGTTTTTATGCACAATTTGTACAGTTTTGGAATCGGTTTTGTACATCATGTGTCATTTACCGCTGAGAACATTCTATCTTCTTTCTTCTACCTAATATCAATACACACCAAAAATGTAATCAAATTTCTGCCTGTCCCAAAAAATACGGTTACTATCTTTCAGACATCTTACTATCTGAAAGATATCTGATCTGAAAAGACGTGAATGTACTGATGGCAGTGAAGCTTGAAAGGATAGGGGAATCCCAGTTTATTTCTGGTGTCATATTTACACTTGGGTTTTGATAAATACTTAGCCTATCCCAAAACCAAACCCAAATTTTGTACACTTTCCCAAGCCAATTTTTACTCACTGAGCACCCAACTTGGCAACCCTGACGTAATGACGTATCCTGTATGTGCTAACAGACTGCACAGTTAAATGCATAGTCAATCATAATTCAAGTGAAGGAATCCGACCCTTTGATGGACTGGCGACCTGTACCCTTGCCTCTCATCCTTTGTGTGCTGGAGTAGGCTCCGGCAAACCCCCATAACCCCGAATTAGGGAGTAAGCAGGTAAATGAATGAAAGAATCTGAGTGTCATTCATTAAGCTCCTAATCCTACTGAACTTCTTCAGGATAAGCGACAACCAGCAGTGTACCTTAGACTTCCACTGGGATACAACATTGATCTCACCATTTATTTGGCTGAATGAACACTACCACAGCTACACGCCACAACCTAGTGAAAAGCATTTCTGGAGGTGTGGAGGTTACTATAAATTTTTAGTAAGTGAGACTATGTGTAATAAAATGTTTTGTCCATATAAGCAGTATTTGTCAAGACAATTTCATTTTACTTTAGTGTAAAAGACATTTTACACATGCCTTGAATTAGCACAATTGGGATTATGTCTGTAAAAATTTTGTTTCCAGCATGACATTAAGCGTCTGGTGGCATCACCTAGTGGGGAAAAAATGCTTGCTTATCGGGAAGTGGGGGTACACCCTGGACAGGTCTCCAGTCCATTGAAGGGCACACACAGACGAACAACCACTCACACACACATTTATTCCAACAATGTTTTTGGACTGTGCGAAGAAACCGGAGTACCCGGAGAAAACTTAGGCAAGCATGGGGGAAACGTGCACAGAAAGATTCCCGGCTTGGGAATTGTACTCGAGATCTTTTTGTTGTGAAGCAACCTTGCTATCTACTACGCTAACGCATAGCCCTCCTTGCTAAATATTGTATGATAAAATATAAGACAGACCGATTTGAGAGTGATGCTTGGGAAAAAGCCATTGACCACCAGATGCATGGAATTAGACAGCATCCTAGAGCGGAATTTCTCCAATAAAAACTTCTTGGAGCCCAGGCCATATAGCAGTATGTTGAAGCCCATCCTGTTAATGTTTTTATAACAAGTTATTTGGAGAGATCAACAGGCTGTGTAGAACCCATTAAAAAAACATCCAGATTTTTAACTCAACTGTAACTGTAGCATCCATTTGCTGAAATTTTTCTCATGTTTCTGATTCAGCTGAGTGATCTCATCTGTATAACAGGAGGGTTTTCCATCTAGCAACCGCAACAGAGTTTCCTAGAAGACACAGAGAAACGTCAAAGTCACATTTATGTATATATTCAAAACAAACACAGTTAACAAAAATGCTGTACAATCATAGAATTCTACAAAACATTCATTCATTCTTTTGCCCCACAGTCCAAAAACCTGTCCATTAGGTTGATTTATGATTCTAAATTCCCCACAGAAGTGAATGCGAGTGTGTGTGTGTGTGTGTGTGTGGTGGTGGTGGTTCTGTGGCCCTGTGATAAATTGACTTCCTGCCCAGGGTGTAACCCTGCTTTTCGGCATATGTGCACTGGAATAGGCTCCAGCAGATTCCATGTGACCCCTAATTAGGGAAATAGCGGATTAGAAGATAACTAAATTGTCAAATGAATCTTGAAGTTACTAAGGTTATTTGATTATTCAATATTATAAAATTAATATAAAAAACATGAGTCTTTCCTGGACTATATTAAAAAGTGTGCTAGATTATTTAATACTTATGGAATAAATAAAATAAAATTGTGTGCAAGTGAACCTGACCAACGCCCACATAAAGGGCATTGCAATAAACAAGTCTATTGGAGATTAAAACATGAAGTATAAATATACCAGCTGTCAGTAGCTGGGTATTAGCTAATGACATCTATTAGCAGTAGATGGCTAAACAGAACTGACCCGATCCAGTTTAGGAGTCTGAAGCTTTTGGAGAGTTCGGTCAGATGTGAGCACCTTCGAGCTGCTGTGAGCTTCAAAGTACTCCTCCACCAGGTTGGGCTGGAATAGGATAATAAATATAATAATAGCCAGGATTGACTGCTCTCTATTATATGGAAAAAGTCATCGTCAGAATTGTACCTCAGGTGCTTTCTTGTTTTTCTTCGCAGGCGTCTTGTAAAGCGCAGCAGCTGCTGTAGTTGTCTTACTGGGGGTTTTCAGCAGAGCTTCATTCTTTCCCTTTTTTTCATCCTCGGCTTCATGTTCATCCTCCTCATACTCAGAGTTTGAGGGGGAAAAGTCACTATCACTGTCTGACTTCAGATTAGAAGCTGAATAAAAGGAAAAGGTAGAAAAAGGATTTAGATAAAACTATAAAATGCTATAATCGATATTCAACATCTCATTCATTCATTCATTCGTCTTCCGATGCGCCTATTCCCTAATTCAAGGTCGTTTTAAAATCATTTATACACACCTGATATTCTTTTTCTCAACCGGTGTGGGGTTGTGGAAACAAACTGTACTTTCTTTCCCTGAAAACACAATTGTCCAATTATAGAAACCAAATTATGTGATACAAAAACATATGGAATACAGGTTGTTAAATGTTATTGTTACCTTTTGAGGAGTTTTGTTTTGAGTGGCTTCTGGAAGTAAAAAGTATACAATGATATCATTATGAAAATTAAAAATTAAAGTAAGGAAGAGTAAAAATTATTTAAGACCTGATCATTAAATTAAGTCTGCTTACTCTTTGAAGCAGGAGCAGGACTAGTAGGCTCTTCTGGACTATCGGGAGTGCTGAATGTGACACTCTTTCCAGGAGTTCGTGCCCACTCTGATGCTGAATAGAAAAAGAAGGAGAATGATAGTAAACGCAGTACTTTACATCATAATATACAGATTTGGCAAGTAAGTTAGTGTTTGATTTGCCATAGTGTGAACCTTTTTTATAATAAGTTAATTAATAATTAGACTTTCATTGGGACTTGATTTGCGATAGACGAGTTTCGGCAAGAGTGAAAGGGAAAGTTTATAGTACTGTAGTGAGACCAGCGATGATGTACGCATTAGAGACAGTGGCGTTGTCAAAAAGACAGGAGGTGGCAGAGTTGAAGATGTTGAGATTTTCATTGGGGGTGACAAGGATGGACAGGATTAGAAATGGGTTTATTAGAGGGACGGCGCATGTAGGACGTTTTGGAGACAAGGTGAGGGACACTAGGTTGAGATGGTTTGGACATGTGCAGAGGAGGGACATGCAGTATATTGGTAGGAGAATGCTGAGGAAAAGAGGAGGTTTATGGATGTGGTGAGGGAAGATATGCAGGTAGTTGGGGTGAAAGAGGCAGATGTAGCGGACAGGGCAGTGTGGAGAAGAGTGATCCGCTGTGGCGACCCCTAATGGGAGCAGCCGAAAGGAGGAGAAGTTTCATTGGGAGTGACAAGGATGGACAGGATTAGAAATGAGTTTTTTAGAGGGACAGTGCATGTAGGATATTTTGGAGACAAAGTTGAGATGGTTTGGACATGTGCAGAAGAGAGACATGCAGTATATTGGTAGAAGAATGCTGACGACGGAAGTGCCAGGCAGGAGGAAAAGAGGAAGACCAATGAGGAGGTTTGTGGATATGTTGAGGGAAAACATGCAAAAGGAAAAGAAGAAGAATAAGAAGAAGAATTAATAATTAGATTAGTTTTTCAAAAACTAAATCTGGGTGTTCTTTATTGAAGACATTCTATAAAATCCAGCAGAAAAAAAACATGTCAGACAGAACTGTTACAAGCAAGCAATCAAAAAATAACCAGAAGAAGGAAATTCTGAAATATCCTATTAGACAGCAAGTGTAGATAACAAGATCACTGCATCACAACACGATTTAATGATTGATGATGTAATATTTGTTGTACATTCATCCCATTCCGCACGCTATTTATTATTCATAGAATGATTATAATAGGTCTGAAGGCAGAATAGTACATTTTGCATCGTGCTCTGAAAATGAAGTTGCCTTAACTAACAGCTTGTCCCTTCCATAAAATACCGCAATGCCCTGATACCCAACCAAACAAGCAATTCATCCAGTTTCTGTACAGTTTATCCTACACAGGGTCAAGAGAAATTTGAGCCTATACTAGAAGACAGTAGAGAGGGAGCAACGTGGACACCCTGCCATTTATTTACACACACTCATTCACACGCTACACACGATTAAGAGATGTCAATTAACCTACAATGCCACCATAGCTCCCAGTTTTAAAATTATACAAAATTATTGTATAATAAAGAAACTGATGGCACTATATGCTAAACATAACCTCTCCCCTCTCAAAATTGTATTCACATAAAATAAGACTGGTATACCTTCATTCCACTTCTCTTTCTTGTCATACTCACTATGTCACTCAACGGAATCTAATCTATAACTCAATTACAGAGCTTCACCCACCAGCTAGGGGGTCACTCCTGAATCCAAAATGAACATTTTCAGATAAATATTTTCCATACATGTTCAAACATTCATTTTATGAACCATACATCATAAAAAAACTTGTAAAAAGAAACATATACTTACCCACTTGTGCCATTTTATTGGATCGTTTAATAGTCTGGAAAGTAAACACAGATGCTCCTGCAGTAGCTGATCCATTCTCATCTCCATCTGCACAACATAAATCATACATTCAGTCAACAATAGAAAAAATCCATACACAATATAGAACAACAGAGGGTTTTTCAATAAAAGCTCGGTTTTACCTTGTGTTCCAGTGCCAAGTGCATCTACATAGTGCTGCTCATTAAAATCACCACCCTCATTTTCTTCCTCTTCAGCAGGGCCTGCTGATTGCTTTCTCAGGTTCTTCAGGCTTACAAGCGACTGGACTGAACTCTGTGGGACTTTTAAACCTTAAAACAGAACCATGATCATAAAGGTTATGATCAGCACAACAAATTGAGCTTCAAAACCAGACGTCAGAATAAATTTCACTGTACAGGTTGGACATGACATGTACAGCATATAGTCACTTGTTTCCTAAATGGAACTTCTGTGTTTAAGGAAAACACTTACTTTAGGAGGTGGAGTTTAAGATTTCTTACTTGAAATGGCCATCTTTGGCAACATGTTTCATTCATTCATTCATCTTCCTACCCGTTTATTCCCTAATTCGGGGTCACAGGGGTCTGCTGGAGTCTATCCCTACCTACATAGGACGAGATGCAGAGGTACAACTTGGACAGGTCGGCATTCCATCACAGACAAACAACCACTCACACACACATTCACTCCTATGGGCAATTTAGAATCACCAATCAACCAAATGTACATGTTTTTGGACTGTGGGAGGAAACCGGAGGGCCCGGAGGAAACCCATGCACGTTCATTTCTTCGGGTACTCAGGTTTCCTCCCACAGTCCCAAAACATGTACATAAAGTTGATCGGTGATTCTAAATTGCCCCCCGTGTGTGTGCGGTAGTTTGTCTGTGTGTGGTCCTGAAATGGACTGGCGACCTGCCCATGGTGTACCCCGCCTCTCGCTTTATGTGCGCTGGGATAGACTCCAGCAGACCCCTGTTACCCCGAATTAGGGAATAAGCGGTTAAGAAGATGAATGAATGAATGAATGAATGAATGAATGAATGAATTAATAAAAAAACCAACGCAGAAGCTCAATACATTCATGTTTCTCCACAATGTGATCCAGAACATCATTATCTCCCACAAACCGCACTTCTAAAGCTCCTGGCTCCTCCGTTCGCTTCTGAAGACTCATATTTCACACCTGAAAGTAAAATAAAATCTTACAAAAGATTCTTTAACAAATAATCATTGTTTTTTTTTAATCTAAATGAAAGTTATATTACTTTTCTAACACTCTACATTGTACACCAACTTACCCGGAAGGAGGAAAACACTGGCAATTTCATTCCTAAGCAACAGAGGGGTTTTTTAACTCAGGAAATAAATGTATTTTTTCCAGACAGGTTATGGATTGATAAATTATATTTATGACATATTTCCAAAGAAAGAAAGAAAAATCATCTCAAAAGACCACATTTCTACTGAGTTAAAGTGACAACGCGTCATCAAGCATGAACTTCCCGCGCTCTGATCACGTGACCGGAAAAACGTCATTTCTGTAGCCGTAATTGTTCTGTTGTGTCATTGTTTGTGTATTATTTCCCGATAAATAATTTCCTAATAATTCCTTGATATTTCCTAATGCCCGCGAATTTTTGTATTTTGTATGGTCGAAGATAAAAAAAACTTTTTCTTGAGTATATTCATAAATGTTTTGTTTAACACCCCCCCCCCCCCCATATCGCTTTACATTTTATTACTCTAGCTTTGGCGCCCTTACGAATTTGCACATGACGTCAATGCTGCCTCCTGAGACGCCTTTCCATTCATTCATCCATTCATCTTAGCCTTATTCTCTAATTCGGGGTCACGGGTTTGCTGGAGCCTATCCAACTTAGGGTGAGAGGCAGGGATACACCATGGACAGGTAGCCAGTCCATCGCAGGGCCACACATAGACGTACACCCACTCACACACATTCACTCCTATGGGCAATTTGGAATCACCAATCAACCTATATGTGGCCCTGAGATGGACTGGCCCTATGTGAGCTGGGATAGGCACCAGCAGACCCTCAGTCACCCCAAATTAGGGAATAATCGGGTAAGAAGATGAATGAATGAATGAATATTAGTGTTGCTTTTGGAGAAGTAATTGAATTGTGTTTAAAATTGACTATTGTAAGGAGGAGAAAAATCAAGGCAGAATCTGTGCAATCTAAATGTTTGTTTTTCTTCCAGTAGCTCTAAGCAATAATATTTACATTTACAGTTTACCTTTACCGCATTTGGCACACATCCTTATGCAGCGCAACCTACAAATATCTTTTATACAACTGAGCAAAAGGGTCTTGCTCAGGTTCTGGGAATTGAGCCCAGATCTTCCAATTGGTACCTTAACCTTAACCACTCCACTACCCTGTCCTTCTAATATATTTTTCTTCATCACACTGTTTTTCCCTTATTTTTTTAATAACTACTTTCTACTGTTAAATCAGTAAATAAACGTAGCTCCTCGACAGTCAGCTCAGACAATAACTTCTTTAAAAGTTCTTTAGAAGGTTGTATTAAATTATTAATTTTCAAAAACTGGTGAGAACCAAAATTTCATTTCATAATTAACTTTACCAAAAGTAATCCTAAAATTCATTCATTCATTCATCTTCTAACCCTTATTCCCTCATTCAGGCGTCTCAGCGGTCTGCTAGAGCCTATTCCAGTGCACATATGGCAAAAGCCAGTCCATCGCATGTCCACACATAGACAACAACCAAACACAAGCAAACCTATGGGCATTTTGCAATCACCAATCAACCTAATGGACATGATTTTAGACTGTAGGAGGGGTACCCTGACAAAAGCCAAGCAACCATGTAAGAAACCCAGGACAGGGTCACAGGGGTCTGTTGCGCCTATCCCAGCACATATAGGGCAAGAGGCCGGGGTACACCCTGGACGGGTCATCAGTCCATCTCAGGACAACACATAGATAAGCCACCATTTACACACACATTCACTCCTATGGGCAATTTAGAATCACCAATCCACCGAATCTGCATGTACCCGGAGGAAACCCATGCAAGCACAGGGAGATAATTCTAACATATGATCCGAAATTAAATGTTATTTGAGACACCTTTGTAAACAGCAAGTTATTATTGATACATGTCCAACCATGAATAGCAATGAATTCTTGACAATCCATTTAAAGATATGACCCTGTAAGCATTTCTAATATAATTTTTTTTGATTTGACTCATTTCTCATGAGAACTGAACCTATGACCTTTGTTTCACTGGTTTAAACCTCAACCCATAGTGCTTGCCTTAGGCTCTCAAAAAAAACATATTCCAAAACACTCAGGTTACATACTAGCTGAGAACAGATGGTCCCTTCATATGGCTCTGGAACCTTTCTGACCTGCAGTTACTGCATCCATAATTGAAGGTTAGGGATTAAACATGAGGAAATATGGATATAGAGGAAAAAAAGTATTTTATTTTTTCTAAAATTTTTCTAGTATCTATTTATATCTCCTCTGTAAACTATGTAGTAGTTTATACATTTCTTGATTAGTCAATCTTTTCTGATTCATGAAATATAGAGGAAAACCCAATATAGTATTGTAAAAGACGAGATAGTAACTGCACGATGGAACATGGTGCAACAGATCGGTTCCATCTTTTATAGAACATGATGCAGTTTTTCGTCATTCAACTAAGGGGGGCAGCAAAGCACTACACAAACAGAACAGCTTTTTGCACGCACGCACACACACAGACATTCCATATCTCCTCAGTCTGAATCAGAGATCTTTCCAGAAAACACTAAACTATATATGCAAATCAACTTATACTACTATTAATAATAACGAGACCCAGATGACATTTTAAAGTGAAAATTCATATTTTTTATTGGTACATACATTAATTTAATCAAGGGCAAAAACTAAGAAAAACAACAAAAATATAGATATATCAAAGAGAGGGATGTCTACAGGGTCAGAAGAGGGACAGATCACCATTTATTTTCAATGACAAGTGCACGGCTGGTAGAAATTGTACAATTTGAATGTAAATGGATAAAATTGCTCAGGGGTTGATTTATATTTGAACATAAACTTGATTGGGCCAAAGTAAGTAATTACTGCCTTGGGTGGTCTTCCAAGTACCAAGTGCACTTGAACCAGGCAATCAGATATTTCTTAAGTGACTGAACACTTCAAACTATTCTTACACAAATTGAGCAAATAAAAAAGAGAAAAGGGTAAAGACAGATTCATGAGTTTTTCTTTTCACTTTTTTTTTACACATTAGATCAGAATGGCTTTAGGCAATGCTAAGGAAGAATACATTTTCATACAGTGATACAGAACTTTGCTACTACCTTAAATATACAAGCACAAGTACACAAAATGAAAAAAAGCCCACACTAAATTACTCTGTTTAAAAAAAAAAATAAACATATAATTTGAAATTTGAGATTTGGACCTTGAAAGTCCGCGTAGCTCCTTGGTCTGTAGCTTTCAATGTCGGTAAAAAAAATTAAAAATAAAAACATTCTAGGGAAATAGAGGCTGGTATAAAATGCAGATAAAATTTTCCAAAACGTTTTTTAATGCTTGCCATCTCACCTTTATTTTAAAACAATGACAATTCTGGGCTGTTCTACAGCATGGCGGTAGTGTACTTGCTTTCAGTCCGAATCTTCCACTAATGGCAGGGAAAGCTCTGTAATGACATCTGCTTCAGAGAGGGATGAGCTGGGCTTTAGAGCAACCACACCTGACCACATCCTTCACCTCTAGCCATTTTGTGTTGGTGTGTGTACTTTGCTGGTGTTTTACACGTCGGCCTTCTTCTCTGAGGACAAAACAACCAACCGCCTTTTTAACTTAAACAAAAGAACTATCTACACCTTCCTCAGAGGAGCATTCGTACAGTAAAACACCAACAACTTCATGGTTACCGTGTTCTTAAATCCCAATATATTTGATTTACATCAATTGTTCTCAGTCTTAGTCGGCTCCCCTCTGATCCACAGGCTTTACTCTTCAATCCAGCGCGTTGAGACGGGGCAAAATGAATGGCCGCCATTTTGTGAAAGTGGATCTGCATGTAAATGAGCGAGTTGGCCGTGTATCTCCAAACCCCTACTTCCTCTGCGACCTCCTCTCTCTTCTCCCATCATCCTGTACCCTCCCTTCTTGGCCTGAGTCTCACTGAGAGGCTTGGGAGGTGGGGTTGTCACTCTTACTCTCCTGACTAGAGGGAGCCTTGTTGTTCCAGGGACTGTTGGAGCCCAGGGCTGGAGAATTGTTGAAGCTGTCCTCATCGTCAATGCCGTTGGCCGCGTCGAACTGTGTGTTTTCCAGCCGTGTAATCAAGCGCTCATCTTCATCGCCAAACTCCCCTCCCATTAAAGTGGGCTCACCCACAACCATCACATCCTACAAAAGAAAACAGGATATTTAAATGAGAATTTGAGCAACCAGTGTTCAATGCTTCAAACTTTTTTTTTTTACTGTTAAAATCTACCAAAATACAGCAGCAGTATGTATCCTATAACTAATATTGCATGCAGAGATTTTCAACAGACACAGACGTCTTACAGTTACGCATTTGGCAGACGCTCTTATCCAGAGCAACTTACATTTGGTCTTCTATTTTTTATTTTTTTTTAACTGAGCAATTGTGGGTTAAGGACCTTGCTCAAGGGCCCATAGTGGTTGCTTGGTGGAGGTGGGAATCAAACCCCAGTCTTTCTGGCATTAGTCAAACACCTTAACCACTAGGCTACCACTTCCCGGCTTATTTTTCTCTATGAATGTGGTTCTACATCCAGAGACGAAAGTCAAACTGTGAAGCTCAGATTTAAATACAAATCCTATATGACCAATAAGCCTTTTTCTTTTAGTAAATAAAACTATGCAGAAACAATTATAGTCTGATTTTATTACTCTAAAAAGGTTTTTTCTGTGATTTAACTGTTGCTCATGTTTTATACAATTAGTTAAAGTAATTTATGTATTTAAGGTTTAGTGTAATCAAAATGCAAATCCAGGAATCCTGCTTACAGGTACTTGGCTGGAGAGCGGAAAGCTGCCAGCGGGGCTCTTTTTCTTGCTGTTACTGTTATTGTTGGTGCCTCCTCCTGCACTCATGGTGCTGCCGCCCGAAATCTTACGCTTTCGCCGCTTACTGGGTGCCTGTCTTGCCGGTTCCGCTGAAGAAAGACAGGTCAAAAGCAAGGCTATATTATAAAAGTTGTTTATTTACACACACGCAGGCACGCAAACGTGAAGATTCATTTATTCTGATCAAACATATCTTTTGTTGTAATGAACACAATGAAGTTTGAGAAAAGAAAAAAATAAACGTAAAAATTAACTAAATAAAGTGTTTACCAGGAGGAGCCACCATCCTCTGCCACTTCTGAAACAGGCAAGTTTTGAGACAGTCCCTGGGACTCAAGCTGTAAGTCTTATGTCTGGACATGAGCTCCTGCATTGGCTCCAAAATCACACATAGCTACAAGGCAGAATAACAAAATCTACTTTATTATGTTTGTCCTGTGCAAATACAACATTGAGAACAGTTTGTCTATAGAGTATACAGTTATGAAAGTGAATGCAATATTCCACTCTTTTATAACACAAGTCTCAAAGGTTTACAACTTAAAACAAAACTAACTTGCAACTGTAGTCATATAACGCAGGCAAGGATTTCCAGCTCTGAGCTTATTTATTTCTATACCAATGCCACTAACAGACAGCTGGTACATAGAGAAGCAAGGTGAGCACTTACTCGGAGGTAGTTGAGAGTTGAATTAGAGAGACCGCATCTTGTGATGTTCTTAGACAGCTGGTCCACCATCTGTGGGTCCTGAGCCTGAAATGGCAGACAACTGATAAATCGAGCAGTCCTTAAAAATTAATGTCATAATATTTGTATAATTAGAATAATGCCATAGGCTAAAATCATGCAACTGGCACATACATGCATGGCCAGGATGCTGCGGGGAATAAGCTCTCTGTGCTGCCTTATGCTGAAATGCCACGTCTTTATCCTCATCATGTCATCAAACATGAACTCCAAGTACAAACGTCCTTCCACACATACCTGATGTGTATGTGGTACAAAGATAAGTTACGGCAGGTTAACATATAAATAATAACATATTTACTAACTATACTCTAACTTTTGCCCAATTGCTGAAGGCCAAAAGTTAATTAATAAAACAAAAAAAACCAACACTGCACAATGCATGTACAAGTCCACACTGCTTTCATACATACCTGTGTAAACATGGGCTTGCCATTCTGAGTGACCATCGTACACTGATCACAGTCCAGGGACACAAAGTTATTGTGGAAAGACTCTTTAGGGTGCTTTAGCACATAATAAAGCTCAGTCGCACCTCCTTCAAAAATACTGCGGAAGTAGCGCGGGATCAACGTCCGGCCAATTGCTACAAAGGTATAAAAAGAAGTGGAAACAAATCCCATAAGTAACCAATAGGATGATACATTTAGCATTGTTAAAGGATAAGTAGATAAGCAAAGACTACAGTTAAACAACATTTCAAATCAGTGCAAACATTTAATTTTACTTACTGTATCTTTTCGGTCCATCCTCTAGACAGAAGGTGATTGTCAGCATTGCGTCATCCTCAAAAAACTCTGTTGTGAAAGCATCCCACCAGAGATTATCACACTCCTATAGACAGAACAAGAGAGAGAGAAAGTGACAATTTGAAGAACAAAAGCACAAGAGACAAAAAACAGGGCAAACAGAAATGTCTGGTACCATTGTACAAAGGAGTGAAAGGGTATATTTTATATGTTTCTTGATTTGGAAGAATTTTACATGGCAGTCCAAGTTTTGTAAAGGTTTTGATTATTTTTAATACTACCCTTAAAAATACTAGCAAAAGATCATATTTCATCTTTACTGCTCTCTTATTGTGGAGGCACGTGTATGATATAGAATTCAGAAGCAGTGCTGTATGTGATATGCTTGTTTGTAAAAACAGTATTGCATCAAAGCGTTTATTTGGCTTTCTTGCACAAATCTTCATATAAGAAGGTGGGTCTGCTATTTTGAAACTTGCCACCAAGAAACTTTTATACATTTTTACCCTCCTAAACTGTTATAGACATTGGAACTCTTTAGGAAGCAAATTTTGGCTATTTGTTCAAATCACAGTTTAGTTTAGTATCTATAAATGAAGCCACTATAAGCAAGGTGACAGTGGCAACACAGGACTACACTAAACAACAAAGGGCTACATAAAACAAAGCTAAAGACTAGAGCAGTCGTTTTTAACTTGATTTAGGAGAGCGTTTATCCAAAATAAATCCCCTTATTGTCCCTTTGCACCAACCCACATCCCGTACACACCAACTGTATAAAGTCAGATCTCCATTTATTATAAGTGACACTTATTTTATTAGAATTTATTAAAAACACATTTTTATAAAAATTTGTAGGTGATTTGTGATGGACGAGTTTCGGCAAGAGTGAAAGGGAAAGTTTACAGGACTGTAGTGAGACCAGCGATGTTGTACGGTTTAGAGACAGTGGCGTTGTCAAAAAGACAGGAGACTGAGCTGGAGGTGGCAGAGTGCTGAGATTTTCATTGGGTGACGAGGATTAGAAATGAGTTTATTAGAGGGACAGCGCATGTAGCATGTTTTGGAGACAAGGCGATGGAGGCTAGGTTGAGATGGTTTGGACATGTGCAGAGGAGGGACTTGCAGTATATTGGTAGGAGAATGCTGAGGAAAAGAGGAGGTTTATGGATGTGGTGAGGGAAGATATGCAGGTAGTTGGGGTGAAAGAGGCAGATGTAGCTGACAGGGTAATGTGGAGAAGAGTGATCCGCTGTGGCGACCCCTAACGGGAGCAGCCGAAAGGGGAAGAAGAAGGTTTGTCCACTGGGAAAATAAATGATCAGTCTGGAACTTTAATATTTTAAGGTTTAAGAGCTTTACGAGAACAACAAAAACATCCCGAAAATATTTTTTAATAAGTGTAATATGTATTAGATCACCATCGATCAGCAAGATGTTTAGCTTACGTTTGTCTTTTATACAGGAAACGAGCTGAGATTAGTAGCACACTTCCAAACAGACTCGCTTAATGGTAGCACTCCTATTCTCGGCTCATTTCCTGTACACAAGTCATCTGTTTACTGAAGCAATCCTTCTTCTCCTTTCAGCTGCTCCCGTTAGGGTTCGCCACAGCAGATTGCTTTTCTCCACACTACCTTGTCCGCTACATCTGCCTCTTTCACCCCAACTACCTGCATATCTTCCCTCACCACATCCATAAACC
>JAOTRA010000003.1:3245246-3256589 GCA_026260255.1 Pseudolaguvia tuberculata | reverse complement strand
TCACTCTTCTCCACATTACCCTGTCCGCTACATCTGCCTCTTTCACTCCAACTACCTGCATATCTTCCCTCACCACAATGAATATATCTGCTGGGCTTTGGCCCGCTAGGACCCAAGTTTGTCACTCCTCCTGTCTTGATTCAACACTATTATTGTCAATGACGCTCTGTATCTGTTGAGCACCAATTTCTCTGACATCGTCCTGTCATCGACACTGTCCTCATGGGACAAGTGAAATCTTGTACAGCAGCTTAATGTAATGGATGTCACATGCACAGAGAAGAATATTGCAAAAAAAACCAAACTGACCGTCACAGGGCACACATAGACGAACAACCACTTGCACACATTCATTCCGATCAGAAATTTAGAATCACCAATCCCCCTAATGTACATGTTTTTGGACTGTGGAAGGAAACTCATGCAAGCATGGGGATCTCCAGGAAGAAGATCCTCGGCCTGGGAATCGAACTCGGGACCTTCATGTTGTGAGGCGATGGTCACTGCTATTTGTTTTATTGAAATATAGGTGTTGCCTACTTCCACCCATTTGTGTTGTATTTACATAACTACATCACATTTTGTCAGCAATGGTAAATTATTTTATCAGTAACCAAATAATACCTTTACAGCGCAAATACAGATGCAGTTGTAAAATCTCTACAATATTTCATTACGTCGGATGTAATAATCAGCAAATAGATTTCTTTGTTAACCTATACATTAATTCATAGAATTTGTTCTGTATCTTATTTTAAACAGGCAGCAATTCTGCACTCAGATAGACAGTTGAGGCCGAGGCTCCATCGCAAGACCCAGTCAGTCACTGCACAGAGAAGTGATGGTGAAGAGGAGGACCTCCGTGAGACCAGGAGACGCCCTGTAAGAATCTTCCGCATTGAGTCTGACCCAGCGCTGTATGGGACCGAGCAGCCTGATGAATTTCTACCCATATCATTGGTAGAGCTTGTCCGACATATGCATCCTTACAGCATTAGGGTAGCTATGGATAAGAAAGAAGGTCTTAGGAATATTCAGGAGCTTCAGGAAGATGATGTCTTTGTAGACATTGAAGGTGATGATACAGAAGAGACACCCTTGGGTGAGCTGTTAGTTCCTCATTCACAAAATCCTTCAATATCTGGTATTGTCCACATCTCAAGTCAAGAGGACATGCTGAAGATATGTTCATCTAACTATGATGAACAAAAAAAAGTTCCTGTTAAGGTGGCCAGTTCTAGAAAAACAAAAAAGAAGGTGAGATTTGCCCATGATGTAGCATCTATTCACATTTACCAGGTTGAAGATGAAGCAGTAGATTGGGACGTCCCACATACTTCATTGCTCACAGAACACACAGAAAACCTCAAAATCTCTCATGAAAATTCACAAACTGCGGATTTCAGTGGGAACATGTCTTGGGTGACAAAGCCTATACCTTCTCAAAATAGCAACACAAAACATAAGACCCTCAGCCTTCAGGAGTACCGCCTCCTCAGACAAAAGACGCTTCCCAAGGAAGTAAAAAAAACAGATTACCGAACCAAGTGGCCTTCAGTACCTGAAACCCCTAAAGAGCTCCCTCCCATTCCTTGTATACCAGGTTACAATACTGTTCAGGTTAATATTCTGCCTCCTCCTAACCCCAGGCCCTCAACTCGAGGTGCAGTGGTCAAGCCTAGGCGAAACCTTCACCTACCCCTGAGATCACTCCCAAGACAAAATGCATTAGTCAGAAAGCCTGTGCAGAGTGTCGATCCCCCAAACCCTGTGACGGTGTCTCTCCCACCAGCTGCAAAGATCTTACTACCTCAGTCTGGGGGGAAAAAAGTTATGCAAAAGAAATATGGCAAATCCCAGGCAGGCCAGACAAATCTGAACCATCCTGCAGCAGTACAGTCCACTGCTGTCAAGGATTCGTCAACAAATTGTTTAACGATTTCTGGCAACGCATCTGTTCCGTTCTCGCCTGTGACAGTGATACCAGTGCACTTGTCTCAGGGATGTCTACCTCAAGTGCAAACAGCAGTGAGCAGCCACACTGCAGAGGGAAAACAGCAAAAACCTGCTGCAGAAATAGGTAATTTTCCACATATATTTGATTTGATTTGCCAATTTATATTTAATGGCATTTGGCAGGTGCCATTATCCAGAGCGACTGACTTGTATCTCTGAGCAATTGGGGACCTAAACTTTCTCAGGTGCCTAAAAGTAGCAGCTCCGTGATGCTGTGAATTGAACAACTGAGCCTTCATTTAGTAGTACTACTTCCCCTGGCCTAGGAATAGACTAAAAAGTAGTACTAGGTTTTACTGTAGAGGAACATTGTTAATTATGCGTTATGGATTAAAAAATGAACCTACCATATTTTTCATGCTATAAGGCGCACTTAAAATCTTAAGATTTTCTCAAAAATCAACAGTGTGCCTTATGTATTAATTCTGGTTGTGCTTAGACATCAAACTGATTTTATGTGGTACAAGGTGCTCAATAATCTGTCAATGTTTTAGTACGACTTCTATAAGCTACGGAGCTGCACTGTTTAATGGATTGTCTGAGCGTCATGGCTTTCGTTGTCAGGAGTCTTGCGGCGTAATACACCACTACTTAATGCGCCTTATAATCTGGTGCTGTTTATAACCCCAAACATACGGTAATAAATTTTCTCATGATTTTAATCAAAGCATTTTTATACATTACCTTTTTTGTCCTAACAGTACCATAAGCTTCATATATCCGTAGGCACCAATGCAAATCAACTTCATGATGGGTTAGAGTTAGATCTATCCATTATGATGTCTAATTTAATCTGAGAAATGATGATGAGACATGATAAGCAATATAATTAAATAAAATTAATTTCAGGCACTTTGCACACACTTCCTGAATTCAAGTTATTTGACATGCATATTTAAACACAGTAGAACATATAATGAAATGTTCTTTTACACCTTTTATTCAATATTCATTCATCTTCTTACCCGCTTATTCCCAAATTCTGGGTCACGGAGGTCTGCTGCGCCTATCCCAGCTCACCTAGGGCGAGAGGCGGGGGGGTCCATCTCAGGGCAACACATGGACAAACAACCATTCACACACATACATTCACTCCTATGGACAATTTAGAATCACCAATCCACCTAATCTGCATGTTTTTGGACTGTGGGAGGAAACCTGGAGGAAACCCACTCTTCTTGTTGTGAGGCGACTGTGCTATCCACTATGCCACCAAGCCGCCCTTTTATTCAATATGAAAAACTAAAATTAAATTTAATTACTTTTAACCAATTAAGTCAGAATATATGCACAATAGAATCTGAATTGATATGTGGAGAATTGCATTGAAGTAATCTAAAGCAGTAGATTTTCATGCATGTAATAGAATTATTCTTGTCTTCCGTTTCACTTAGGTATCGAGGCTACCGATGTAACCAGTCTTTTGGAGCAATTTGAGACACAAGGTAAGTTCCACACGACTTGTAAAGCATTATTAAAAACTAATTATGCTGACATAACCTGCCTGTTTCTTTGCGTGGCACATTAGTGGTGTTATGCATTTCCCGCAACTTAGGCCTGTTCTTTTTACTGCCGGATGTAAGTATCCACATCAGAGCACGACTTCCCTCTGATGCTATAAAACCAGTCATCAGATCCTAATTCAACTGTTAAGAAAGTTCTCTTCGATTTCTTCCCTGCAATAATCTTGCATGCAATGACTCTTTAATGACTTTAATAGCTTTGGGAGAACAGAGCTCATAACTGTGGCAAATTGCCTCATGTTTTCAGGCAACAAAGATAAGAAGTTCCCATGGCAGTAATTATGCAGTAAAGAAATCAAATCCGAAAAACTTAAAGGGTCATTAAAAACAAGGGAAAATTAAAAAAAAAAAAAAAAAAAAGACTTAAGCTTGACATTGTTATATATAAAGAAAACGGCTGTCTGGATGCATGTATTTAACTATGTATCCATGCGTCTAGTTTAAGTTATAAATGGGCCAGTGGTGGCTCAAATGTTTAATGCGCTGAGTTGTTGGTTTGAAAACCAGGAATACATGGATTCGAGTCACTTCTGCCATGTTTGGTATTTGAGCAATGACATTAACCCCTATAGGGGAGCTGTCTCATAGCTCACCCAGCACTCTGAAGCCAACCATCTAAGATGGGATAAAACATTTTTACTATTTATTTTTCAGACTATTGTGCTAAAACACACTTAATGTAAATGTTCACAGCACCAGGTTTTAAAACATAAATTTATGCAGGTTGTCACATAAATGAATGTAGGCACAAAATCATTAATCATTATTAAGACCTGCAGTGTAAATGTGCCTTTGATTGGTTTCAGACGTTTCCATAGAACAAAAGTAATAACACAATTCTGTGTACTTCCGCAGGGCTCACTCCTCCTGCCACTCCTCCACATCAGATCTGGAATCCTACGACTACTCTGAAATTAAAACAACACGAAGCTACCAAACCATCTCCCAGCAAAACCATTCAAATCATTGAACCCAAGCCATTGCCTCCAAGTAAGATTCAGGCAAAGTCCCAACATGCATCCTCCATCCCTGCCCCAAGTCTGTTTCTAGCGTTTATAGATCATGACTACTGCATCACTCAGGACTTCAGACTCAGCAAGAAGAGAGCACTTTCTGATGTTCATATGCACAAAAGATCACCTAAAGAGTCAAGGAATCATAGAAGCCATATACTCATTAATAACAGGACTTCTTGTGAAAGGGAGTGTCTGTCTGGTTCTGTTCTGCTGTCTCCTGAAGCCTCACCTCCCCGGTTTGAGGCCAGAGGAGCAGGTGAACCTATGGACACAGAAGTAAGAAGGCATTCTCACTGTACATGTTCATCAAACCCACCAGCCAGAGGACGGACCAGAAGGAGGCATTACCACGGGAGGTATCTCCATTACGACTCCAGTTCAGTGTCCTCTTCCCATTCTTCTTCCAGCTCTTCATCAGCTTCTTCGTGTTCGCCACCTAGAAAGAAGAGGTAAGTACAGGCTATTTGCAATGCTCCATTTAAGGCAGTAATTAGAATAAAATTCACATGGGCTTTGATTTGACAATTGGGGCTTTCACCCAGTGATGGCAAAGCAGCTTATGCTATTTATATGTTGTATAATATTTATATGTTGTATAATACACATCCAATTGGAGCAACAAGTGGTTCTTAATAGCACCAGATCTGTAACCATATCTCTTTCACCAGGTACAGATCACGGCACTCTGAGAGCAACTCAAGCTCGTCATCTCGCTCCAGTTCACAGTCACTCTCCCCCTCTCCGATCCGCGGGAGCCAATGGCGCTACCATCGATCACAATCCAGGTCCTTCAGTCCCTTGCGATCCCGCTCCTGCTCTCCACAGCCAGACTGGAGGCGGACATTGAGCAGCTGGAAAAGGTAAGCATAATCAGATGTTAGTTGCACTCAAATTCCAATCGACATCATTGAAGATTTTTCTCATTAACATTTCTTTATTAGCAGGCCAAGGGAATACGGTCATCGGCGCCTAGGGAAAGATACTCAAATTGAGGCTAAGCAGAAAGCTATTGTGAGTATTAACTGATGGAAAAAGCTTTTAGAACTGTTTGCAAAGAATAGGTTTGAAATATTTGTGATACTTGCAAAAATTCCTTAAATTATTGAGTTAAACTTGTTCATAGACACATTTACAGAATTTAGCAGACGCCCTTGTCCAAAGCGACATACAAAAATTGTTGCTCTGGATAAAGGCGTCTGCTAAATTCTGTAAGTATAAATGTAAATAATTGTGACCACAGGAAGAACGCAGGGTGGTGTATGTGGGGAAAATACGTAGTACTATGACCAAGGATGAGCTCAGGGAGCGATTTGCACTGTTTGGGAAGATAGAAGATTGCACAGTCCACTTCAGGAATCACAGGTAAGTTAATACATATTAACATTACCCATAATACATATTACCATAGGAAACATCATAGGTTAATGTAGGTCATAGGTAATTATAGGGAAATATCATAGGTTAATTTAATAATATCATTAAGTATGTTAATTTGTTGCTTGGATAGATCTCTTGGATAGATGTTGGTTAATTATGCAATAATCCATATTGGTAGCTACTGCCAACATAGAATACACCACATACGCCACTACATTTGCAGCATTGTGTAGGTAACACTTGTATTCTATAAATGTTACCATAGGTAGCCATGGCTTTTTTTTTTTTTGCTGTACTTGTAAGAGGTTTTAATGTTCTACCTCCCCCCCAATCATATTTTCTATTTATAGAGACAACTATGGATTTGTTACATTTTACAACACAGACGATGCTTTCGCTGCCATCGAGAAAGGAAAAAAGTTAAGGCAGCCAGATGAGCTCCCGTTTGATATTTGCTTTGGAGGAAGACGTCAGTTCTGCAAGTCAAATTACATGGATTTAGGTTAGTAGGCTTTTATTCGTCTCCATCAAAATAGTAAAAATTTTGTTAAGCTCTTACACCAGTTTCACTTAAAGCTCATTCATGTAATGCAAGCACTTGATTATGTACAGCAATTTTAAGGTCCTAAATATAGTTTTACATTTATAACTGGCTAATACACACATACTGTAGTGTGTATATATTTAGTTATATTTTTGATTAGTTAGTAATGTCTTATTCAATTTTTTTAATAATTTGTTTGCATGTTCTCCCTGCGCTTGCGTCAATTTCTTCCAGGTACTCCGGTTTCCTCCCACAGTGCAAAAACATGTACATTAGGTTGATTGGTGATTTCTAAATTGCCCATAGGAGTGAGTGATTGTTCGTCTGTGTGCCCTGCGATGGACTGGCGATCAGTCCAAGTTGTACCCCTGCTTCTCGCCCTATGTGCGCTGGGATAGGCTCCAGCAGACCCTAAAATAGGGAATAGGGAATAAGCAGGAGAGAAAATTAATGAAAAATTGTGAAATTTCTTTTGTTCTACAGATTCAAAATATGACATGGACCCAGCTCTAACAAGGAGTAAGGATAACGCGCTTGACTTTGACACTCTGCTGAAGCAAGCCCAGCGAGGCCTAAAGACGTAGCAGATTTAATATTTTTTATTAAAAAAATAAAATTAATTTGGAATATGTTGGATTTAAACTAAGCAATTACCTCAGAACTCCCAAAGAGCTTGCACTTATACTGACACTAAATAGAACTTGATGTGTAGCATTTGTTTTTGACATTGTTAAAATTAAAAACCCTTCTGTTGAAGAGCATAAAATGGAGACAAAAAGGTTAAGTATATATAAAAAACAGAAAAGCATTACAGTATAAAAAGGATGTCACCCTAATGTCAGTATTGTCACTGACTGTCAATATAATAAAAAAGTTGGAATGGGAAAAAAAGCTGTTTAATGATAATAAAAATTGATTCATGCTTGAACATTGGTCTGTGTATTGATTAAATGTATCTTTTTGTAGCTGATCAAGGCATACAAAATCAACTAGCTACTGACATTTTATTTAATTAATCAATGACAATGAAACATGATAAGCAGTATTAATTTTTGGCACCCTCTTTTTGGCTTTTCTACGATGACTTAGGCTTGATGATATTGCCTTGTGTTCGCCTGACCATCAGACCTTTATGTGGTTCCTCTTCAAACTTTCTAGAAATATGGAAGCCCACAGTTGTCTAAAATGTTATGTTGTCATTCAACATTCATGGAACTAACAGTCCAACACTTCCAGCAGGACAACGACCCTGAACGCAAAAGCCCTGTGCTCCATTATCACATGCAGTGTTGGATTGGATAGCATTAAAAAAAACAAGGTTTTCTGCATGAAAGCCCTGATCTAAACCGTTGTTTTCCAAACCACATTATAATCGTTTGTCACCAATGTCATTCACATTCATGGACAATGGTTAGGATGCCAAGTTGTTGATTAGATGATGTCGGGAAGTGATAACCTAGTTAGTGTTGGACTAATACCAGAAAGACTGGGGCTTCGATTTCCACCTCCACCAAGCAACCACTGTGGACCCTTGAGCAAGGCTCAGTTGTAAAAAAGAGATCAAATGTAAGTTGTTCTGGATAAGAGCTTCTGCCAAATGCCTAACTATCCTGGGTACAAGCCCCACCACTGCCAGCCAGTCACTGTTGGCCCCTGAACAAGACCCTTCATCTTTCCTGCTGTGTGTTGGATCAAAGCTGACACACTGTGCCGACCTCAACTTTCTCAGATGCCATGACACATTTTACTGTGCTGTAAAGTGTGTGACAAACACCTCTGTTTACACTCTTAACCATACAACAAATATATTTAGCTCTATACATTTATTCGTTCATCTTATTCCCTAATTTTGGATCACAAGGGTCAGCTGGAGCCCATCCCAGCTCTCTGAAGCATCAATGTCAGAAGGGGTACACGACGGGCAGATCATCAGTCCATCACGGAGCCACACACAATGAGCATTATGAGAGGTCGGTGCAGTTTCCTGCCATTGATTGGTGATTCTAAATTGCCCATAGAAGTGAACGTGTATTGTTTGTGTGGCAACCTGTGCAGGGTCTACCTCTGCTTTATGCCCTATGTGCGCTGGTGGATAGACTCCACCAGACCCCTCTGACCACAAATTAGGAAATAAAAGGGTTAGAAGATGAATGAATAAATCTTCACTAAACACCTTGCCCCTGACACAAAGACAAAACAAAACTCCTCTTGCTCTACAACAGTTTTAGGAGTTTGTAACACTGTATTTTGGGATTGTATCTGTATCAGTAGTGAAATGTTCTAGGATGTAACTATAAGCACTGTTTGTACGTCGCTCTGGACAACAGTGTCTGCTAAATGTGTAACTAACTATTATGAGTTTCAATACAGCTTATGGATGCTTGAAGTATTAATTAACAACAACAATAATCATAATAGGGAGGTGCAGTTCTTTCACAACAAGAAGGTCCTGGGTTTGGTTCCCAGGCCAGGGATCTTTCTATGCGGAGTTTGCATGTTCTCCCTGCGTTTCCTCCAGGTCTCTGGTTTCCTACCAAAGTGCAAAAACATGTACATTAGGTTGATTGGTGATTCTACATTTTCTACTGGTGACATGTCCAGGGTATACCCTTACCTCTTGCCTTTTGTGCGCCGGGGTAGTAATTCGGGGTCACAGCAAACCTCTGTGACACCGAATAAGGGAATAAGCAAATGAAACAATGAATGAATAAATGATTGAATAATTTCCAAATTCTGCTTTCAAGTGTGGAATTTAAATGGATTAATAACTGACGTCAGCAGAGAGGATTTTAGCGCGTGCGCATTCAGCTCGAACGTTTAAGCGAGGCGGGGTTTGACACTTCCCATGTGTGCTGAGTGACAGGATCTGCACATGCGCAGTTCTTGTAAACACGAAGCGCACCGAGGAACTGTGGCGAATTGTCCAGGTAGAAGATTAAATTATATAAGAGATGGCGTGAGTGTTATCTATAGGTCTGGGGTTGTTTTCTAACACTTTAAATAAAAAAAGGAAAGTGAGTTTCGTAGGCGTACAGTACCGTATTTACGAATGCCATTCAATTCGAGTGTTTAGGAAAAGCTGCTTTTACTAAATTAATCTGCTATTAAAGAAGGTTTAGGACGCCGAGATGTCAGACATGAGCAGCAGTCCGAAGATGTTCCTCAGTGGGGTGGTGGAAGGTAAGTTCTACCTGCAGACTGGAGTGTACTGGAGTTTATTTTAATCTTGGTTTAATATTAGTAAGTTAAAGTGATATTTCTAGTTGTCTGTACAATGATCTTTGATGTTTCAGGTTTTTATGGACGCCCGTGGACTATGGAGCAAAGAAAGGTTCTGTTTAAAAGGTAGTAAAATGATACGTTTACAGCTTTTGGTAGACGCCCTTATCAACTGAGCGATTGGGATTTAAAAGCACAGAATTGGCAACTTGATAGTACTGGATTTAGAAACCTTGATCTTCCAATTAGCAGTCCAACACCTTAATCACAGAGCTACCACTTCCTCCATATTTACATTTACAGCATTTGCTCTTATCCAGAGCAACTTAATTTTATCACTTTTTTGTACAACTGAGCAGTTGGGGGCTAAGGGCCTACAGCTGGGATTCGAACCGCAGTCTTTCTGGTATCAGTCCAATGCCTTAACCACTAAGATACCACTTCTCCATTTGATTCTGTTCGACCGTCACATATTGTCCAGTCTTAACATTTTAGATCTTTTTTCAAAATAAATAAAGTTCAGCCATTGTTATTATTGGTGTTGAAAGGCATGTTATTAATATGTGCCTATCTCAGGAACACACTGTACAATTTGCCAGTCCGTTACAGGGCACATATAGACAAACAACCATTCACACAAACACACACACACACACACACACACACATTAATTTTGACTCACCAATCAACCTAATGTACATGTTTTTGGACTGGGAGGAAACTGAAGTACTCCGCACAGAAAGATCCCCATCCCGGGAATTGAACACGGGACCTTCTTTTTGGGAGGCATCTGTGCTACCACTATGTTACAGGCATCCGAAAATAATTCTGAACTAATAAGAAAATGTAAAAATTGTATTTTGTTTCAATGTTTACTGAGCTGAAAAGTTGAATGTGTGCTTTAATAACCCAGAGAGCAGAAATGGGGATTGAACACGTACCTTTATGCTCCGAAAGATGACTACAAACACAGGATGTACTGGAGAGAGCTGTATACCTCAGAAGAGTCAGGTAAAGAATATAGCATTGCTTAAAGACGTATCTTACCTGGTGTCATGTCTTCCCTGGCTTTTGTACTAGCTTTTTACTCCCCTGTATAATAGAGTTGAACTGCAGCTGGTGGAAATAGGAATATTTAATTCGATTAAGGACAAATGGGATTAAAATCAAATGTTTATACACACTGAAAAAAAAAGATGTTTAAACCAAACACAAAATAGATGACTGTAATAGTGTGATAAAAAAACCACTAAATTTGCATCGTGTAATATTTGGTTTTATGTGTTTTAACAGAACAACTGATCACACTCATTTCTGCTGCAAAAGAACACGACGTGGAGTTCATCTACGCCATCTCGCCTGGCCTAGATATTACATTCTCCAACCCTAAAGAAGTTGCTGCTTTAAAGAGAAAATTAAGTCAGGTAATGTAACCTGATTTCAGACATGTTCAGTCACCATTCCCTAACGTTTATCATCAATCTGATCCCAGATTACAAGAAACTTTTACAACTGATAAGATGTGACTGTCAGTGTCAGCGATTCATCGAGTAGTTTAGTGATTAAGTGATCTGACAGGTGTGTGTGTGTGTGTGTGTGTGTGTGTGTGTGTGTGTGTGTGTGTGTGTGTGTGTGTGTGTGTGTGTGT
>JAOTRA010000003.1:3214001-3225348 GCA_026260255.1 Pseudolaguvia tuberculata | reverse complement strand
GGGGAAAGAGAGAGAGAGAGAGAGAGAGAGAGAGAGAGAGAGAGAGAGAGGGAGGAAGAGTGAAAGAGCGAATAGAGAAAGAAAACAGAGGAAGAGTGAAAGAAGAGAGAGAGAAAGAGTGAAAAAAAGAACAAAGAGAGAAAGAAAAGGAGAGAAAAGAGAGGGGGAGAGAGAGAGAGAGAAAGAGATTCTATGTAACCTGCATGGATGCCACAGACTAATGTTTCCCATCTGCATTTCTAGACATGGAATCGATGTTAAAAGTTAAATATATCTAATAAAAAGTGCAATTTGCAGTAATGCTGGGAAATGAATCGCCTTTCAGTCGTTTCTCGATATTCTCCTTCAAACAAAGGACAAGTTTACAGCAATATACGGAAAGGAAAAAGTGTAAATCTTCTTTAAAACACAGTGCTGAAGCTCAGTACCAGAAAACACTACACTACCATCACTGGACTTGCCCCGTTTTCCCATCATGCTTTACTTCTGTACCGAGGATGATTTGAACCTCTCAATCCGATTCTTTTGGAATAAGACGTGTAGTCTAGAAGCAGACGTCTAGAAGCAAAGTAATAAGGCAGCAAAGGCAGTCAATTGACTTAGGGGCCGCCATAGGCCATTTCGAAGCGCCCCCTGCAGGTGACCATTTGAGCAATTTGAAATATTATTAATATAATTTAAGTTTTTTAATAATTTGTTTTGGTCCTTTGGCTGCTTTCATTAGGGGTTGCCACAACGGATCACTCTCATGATCATGAGAACATGCAAGCTCCGTAGAGAAGGACCCCAGACCCTGGGAATCGAACCAGAGACCAACTTGTGAGGCGACCGTGCTAACCACAACGCCACCTTAATACAATTTAAAGCAATATAGAGAGGAAAACAGGGGAAAGGGGAAAAAAGTGATAGGAGTAAATGATGGTGATAAGAATAATATGACCGCCAAATGTTTAGAATAATGTCACATGGAATGTGATAAAAAAAAATTTTTTTGATTCATTTTTAAAATGAAAAATCTGTTTTTAACATGATCTTTTCTTATTAATTGATCACATTTGTAGTTTTTTTTATAATTTTTTTTTCCTTCCACAATTAATTTATCTTCCTATGATGTTCAAGCTATACGGACCCTCCCTCCTCCAAAGAAAAAGCCTGTCCTGTAGAAATTTATATTAAAAGGATAGAAAGAAATCATGGGAGCTCACCTGTGCGCGACTGAGGCCATCTGGTAGAGCTCATCAGCCTCCTCATGGTGTCGTACCTGGTTTCACAGTTCTGTTTGCTAAAGCAGTACCATCCTCCTTGAAAAAAACAGTCCAAACATCAGCAACACATCCTTCAATAAAGCAACAATATTTATATGTACACTGACCTTCCAGGAACAGCAGCCATCTTCGGCTTCCCCGTGACTCCTTCATGTAATAGCTGCAATAAAAGGTTCATATTTTTAAATGATATACTTTTTTTTTTAGAAGATAAAACACCAGGTAGGGTGGGAGAAGGAAAAAAAAAAAGGTGGAATTGGCCAAGATCTTGAACCAGACACCAAACTATGGCAACTACTCGATTTATGCACAAAACATTGCATGGACACCAAATTAGCAATACAGTATAATGATCACAAATTCTTTATTAATAAGAGGTCATTTATAAATTTATCTATAATTGGCAAGAGTGAGGGCAAGTTCAAACCCCACCACTGCCAAGGAGATCTGGGTTTAATCTCATTCCCACCAAGAAAAACCTAGTTTTAAGCCGCAACTCCTGCAAGCATGCCCCTGTTGGTTCCTTAAGCAAGACCTTTGACTCTTCCTGCTGTGAAGCAAGAATTTTATTGTGCGGTAAAAATAACAGCATTTACATTAACAATAATGCATTTAATTTTCTTGTACCTTAATTTGACAGTGACAAAGTTTAATCTAATCTAATCCAAACCAAAAAAGTTTTGCCAATTCTATTTATGAATTCTCAAAATGAGGCGGTTGTCCTGCTAACCAGAAAAGCTCCACCAAGTTACCACTGCTGAGCCCCTGAGCAAGGCCATTAACTCTATTTCCCAGTTGTATATGGGAGATAAAATGTAGGTTGGATATGTGAATGTAAAACAGAGGTTGTGTGACAGAAAGCTGAGTGTTCTCACGTTGTCTCGCCTTACAATTAGCCTATAACTGCCAGCATACTTTAAATGCTTACATTATTAATATACATTACGTTTGCGTTATAATTAAATAAATAAATCAGTTCGCTGCAATTTGCCAATCAAACTTATGAACTAAATTAAATTCGACTCGTGGCGTTGATCTGTGGCAAAACTATGGTGGGTTACGGGGTTGCAAAGTGACATAAGCAGCGTTTCAATTTACCACTGCCAGCCTAGCATAAAACAAACAATTTTCGCCTGCATTACAACTGTGAAAATGATACGATTCTTCTTCGATATGCATTTCATATTGCGGCACTCTGAGGCTTGACTGCTTGTGTTGTAATCATTTTTAATCAGAAATATGAAATTATTTCAGATTTCTCAACCTATGCCCCAGATCTCTTACGCAAGAACCGTCTGATTCTGAAGTCAAAAACCAGGCCAATTTGACGCAGGTCTTTAATCATCAAAGCGTTTTTGGCAAACCAGAACATGAGCATCATATCCACTAGGCTAGGTTTGAACTCCAGGCCAATTGTTCTCACAGAACCTTTCCTTCAGAGGATGATAGAACTGTAGGATTATCTTCATCCGTTATACCCGTTTGGACCACCTAATTTGATGACCACACCGCATGTCCAACACTATTTTTTCCAGAAAAAGCCAATTTATAGAGGAGCCATAATATTTGATTATTTACTAACAAGCTTTCTCGAGTCTGGACATCTTGTCGGCAGAGAAGTCCGCCAGCTTGCATCGTATTACTCTCCAAAAGAGCTTTTGTGCGCTAACCTTTGGCTTTGATCAGCAAATTGAAACATGTGGGTTTCATTCTCCTTATTTAGTTTGGAGCCGGTTTCAAAGCTCTTTGAAAACTATTAATAATTGTTGAATATCTGGGCTACGTGTTGTAGCTTCACAACAGCTAATTATGCTTAATTGTCCATGTTTTTTCCCCCAAGAAGAATGCAAAATTATGCTTCGAAAGAAATGGCAGGGCTACGAACCGGCTATTATGCACATGCACTGGCGGTTTAAGTGCAGTGGACAGTAATGCCGGAGTGTTGCAACACAAATGCTGTTTTAAGAACAGAACATGCTCGAAAAATACATGGTTGCATTTTGATATAAGCTGACGATCAGGTCCAGCAAACTTTTACCACCAGACGGCAGAAACGCATTTCTTTTACATCATTTATTTTAAATTGCCATGCATTAGTAAAAATAGTGAATTGATATTCTTACTTTTAGTATCGACACATATCGGTTTTAAACATTTTATGGTAAACTACAGGCCACACAGGTTTGATTCCCAAGCAGGGGATCGTGCTTGTGTGGGTTTCCTCAGGGTATATTCCGGTTTCCTTTCACAATCCAAAAACATGTACATTAGGTTAATTTGTGATTCTAAATTGACAATAGGAGTGAATGTGTGTGCGATTGGTTATTTGTCCATGTGTGCCCTGAGATGGACTGTCCAGGGTTTACCCTTTCCTCTTGCCCTGGTATAGGTTTCAGCAGATCCCAGTGACCCCAATTGAGGGAATAAGTGTAGTAAGAAGATAAATGAATGGTAAACTAAATACAGTTGTACTAGGTAAACCCAGCGAACAAATTTTTCAAATACCCCACCAATAGTTGCTGTTGTGAATGTTATGGTGATGCAGTGCAATGTTATTGCAGTACGTGCTGCGGTATCGATATTATCAATAATAATTTTGATAAAGGTTCTCAATTAAAACAAGTTTGCAGGGGACTTTGATTAATTTTCCTTATTAAGTCTTTTTGAAGAGCCATTAATTTATTCCATTTGACTTACATGCTCCGTCAGACAACGAATGAAAATCTTAAATCAAACGCCCATTGTATTTTATTACATCATTAATGTCTTCCTCCACACCTGTAGAGGTCACTGACATATAAAGCCATTGTCTTATGGTGCAAAAAATAACGCCATTTATTTTAATTTGTTAATTTGTTTTACATGGGGCGGTGTAGTGGTTAGAATGGTTGCCTCACAACAAGGTCCCTGGCTCGATTCCCGGCTCGGGGGTCTTTCTGTGCGGAGTTTGCATATTTTTCATGCACATGCGTGGGGTTCCTCCCGGGACTCGGGTTTCCTCCCACAGTGCAAAAACAAGCAGATTAGGTTGATTGGTGATTATAAATTGCCCATAGGAGCGAATGTTTTGTCCATGTGTTGCCCTTTGATGGACTGGTGATCTGTCCAGAGTGTACCCCTCCCTGGGATAAGCACTAGCAGACCCCAGTGACCCAGAATTAGGGAACAAGTGAGTTAAAGGATTAATGAATGAATTTGCTTTACTTATTTTATTTAGATATTGTGATAACGTCTCATAACCATGTATAATAAGTACTGTATCGTGTAATACATACAGATAGCCAAAATCTGTATGAGGTCACATTCACCAATAAATCTCTTTAGCAGTAAATAATATAAGAAGAAAATGCTTCCTTAAAAATGCCTAATTACCCCTGGTGCAAGTGTATAATAAAAATGAGGGTTGACTCGTGCCCATTTTATTCACCCAAGCACACAAAACAACTGTAGCACATCTCTTACGGTTTCTATTAAAGGGCGAGGCCATGTGTTTTGTATTAGAGCAAGGGAAAGTCTGCCTCAGTGCCCGACAGCTGCTGAGGAGCCACACTTGTTCGTTCGCTCAGTGTTCTTTTCGCTCTCTTTGGTCCTCCCCCTTCAACTGCTTTATCACAGAGATCAAGCAGAAGCGGAAAACTCACCAGAATAAAGCCATCAGACACACATTGCGCCAAAGATGAGAGAGTTGGCGAATCGTTTCATGTTGGGGATGAGAGAGATGGATGGAGGGAGTGAAAGACGAGGGAGGAGGGTGGAAGAAAGTGACCGTCTGTGTGCAAGGTTCAAACGCTGTGAACCTACATCCTTAGAGATCCTCATGTATACATGCTCTGTGTGTAGTCGCTCACACACACATCCACCAGAAAGCCTTCTTTGATCACTGATTATGCTCAGCAGACAGCTGCGAGTGGGTGTGCGAGTGTGTGTTTAAGGAAATGAATGTAGATGTGGACAGCAGAAATGTGTTTGTATTTGTGTATACGAGTGTGCGTGTTACGTTTTCAGTATGGCAGCCAGATAGCACTAGAGCTGGAGGGCTATGTTTCTCAGTGTGGAATCCCTTTGATGTGTCTTTGGCCTCGCTGAATAAACTGTTGTGCTTTAACATGTAACGAAGCAACATGCCTCATGTTGGAGTTCCTGGTCTGGATTAGTTTTGACGCTTGAACTAATAACTGAAAACAGAGCTGCTTTCCAAGAAGCCATGCAATTTTCTCATTTACACAAACCTCACATACTATTCCTTACTCCCGAGGCAGGTGCATCCACCACTACCGGTGTCTTGCATGGAATATTGCATACTGTAATTTTAAGTTGTTTGGAACAGTCAGGGATTATGGTTTTATGTGCAAAGCAGATTTCCTTTCAAAGAAACACAATCCGATCACCTTACATATACATAAGTGGAGAGGCTAAAAATCCCTCAAATCCTTCAATGCCTCGGCTTCCAACTACAAAGTCCAATGCGGTAAGTATGCGTGCATGTGTGTGAAAGTGTCTAAAGGATCATGTACATACACATACATCAAGATATTTAAGGATGTAGGTTTACTGCATATGAACCTGGCAGACAGATGTTCACTTTCGGCATTATCTTTCAGTACGTGCTACTGACACGCACAACCTGTCGCTTCAAATGGAGAGCAGGAGAACTTGAACTATTTTTGTAAGGCCACAAATTGCTCTTGACGTTTCCCAGTCAAACCACAAGCCAGCGATCCTCTCCTGACAGCCTTTCAGACGTCTGCATTTTTAAGAACATTGTGGAGCATTTTCTTTTCAGCATTCACAGGGTGCTTATTAAACAAGTTTGTCTGGGAATGCAGGGAATTCTCACCCTCGTTTATATGCTCAGATTAAAAGAATTGACTTCTCTTTGATTGACAGTTGCCGTGTGTATAATCAATAATTCTATTTTCTTTAACCGGATATTTACCTCATGCTGTGTACCTGGCAGGCTGTGATGTTTCCTTGGTGTGTAATTGTTTGGACTATCCCCAAATATCCTATCGTTAACTCAGACTGGAGCATGATGTCTTGTATGAAGGCTATTTCCTCACACTACTCCGGGATATAGAGGTTTTGAAGGGGATGGGATCTGATCAAATTTTCAATTGAAATTTTCACTGGGTCCATCTATACAGATGTAAGCCATTCTCTCCAGAGTGAACGACTACCTCACTGAGCAGGATGGGGGTCTTTGCTCAGGGACACAGCAGGGGCAGATTAGTGCTGCTGAGAATCAAACCTACAACATCCTTAACGAGTAAGTAGTATCACAGTGGCTGGTTTAGGTGTTTCATTGCAAATTGAGAGATCAGGGGTTCAATTCCCAGCACCACCAAGTTGCTACAGCTGGCTCCTGAGCAGAACCTTCATTCCTCAGTAATTTAAAAAGAGATAAAATGTACATATTGTACAAAATGTACACACTCATTCTAATTAGTAGAACTAAAGCTAATCTTGGCACCGTCACATGGCATGGCTTCTGAAACATCCCAAACCAGGTAAAGTGAAATAGTAGATCAATATCAATAAACTGTTTCACATGCTAAATGTTCCTAAAAACAAGGTGCCATTTGGCCTGGGTTGTGGTGGTGCTCTCGATTGGCACTGGGACCTTCATTTACACAAAATGACTATTTATCTGAACGTTCCTTTACATTCTGATTAAAAATGTCCATTACATCAGTACACAAAGCTCACACTTCACGGTAACACTATCAAAGTGTCCACTATCAAATGGGGGAGGCTTTGTGGTTAAGGTGTTGGACTAACACCAGATAGACTGTGGTGCCATTCCCAGCAACATCAAGCCACTACCAGGGGCCCCTAAGCAAGGCCCTTATCTCCCAATTGCACAGTTGTAAGTCACTCTGGATAAGGGCATCTGCCAAAGGCTATAATTGAAATTTTTTTTTACTACATTTTCAGAAACTTATCTTGATTATTTGCCCTTGGGAATCATTTAGATGATTCATTTAAAGAACCGAATCTTTTGCGGATTGTTATTTAATAACGTGAGAAGCACGTACCCGGCAGGTGTTCCATCATTACAGGTCACTGAGGAGTTCTCCAAAAAGTTCAACTTCATCTCATCCTCCAGCTTTTGAGCCGAACAGGGGTAAAGGGATTGAGCGAGGTTCTTCACCTGCTCCATGAACGTGTCCACGTTGCCGTCCTGCACGGCTGTAAAGTCCAGCGGGAAGCTTTCTGTTGTCTCCGTCCTGTCCCGCTGGGACTGGCGAGTCTGAGTCCGGCCACCGCGGACCTTTCTGCCCTCCGAGCTCTCAAGAACCAGCAAGATTATAACCAACACTGCGAACATTAGCGGAGCCCGGCTTCCCATCTCCAAACAAAGTAACCTGAGAAGATCAACACCGCAGTAACTCCAGGAGCTTCTCGCTCGGTAAAAACACTGGATGACAGCTGATCGTTGTTGGAACTTTGGAGCTAGATTACTTCATGTGTTTTCTACCAGTTTTCACGTGTTTGTTCTTTTAGGACTTTTTATATGCTACGTGTTGACTGGAAAGGAAGGAAAAATCGAAAATAAAATGAGATCAAAGTTTCCGACTATCTCATCTCATCACATCTCAAATCATCAATTCGAATGAACGACGCCTGATCAAGTTGCCATTCAGAACCCAAAAGCATCAAATATCAACAAAAAGATTTTTTTCTTCAAAGAAAACAAACTCGATTAATGTCGCTGATCGTAATTGAAGAAGGAGGTAGAAACACATCCCGTTACAGCGTCTATAGCAGATGATTATTCATCATTTCCACGCGACAGGCGGTGTGTGCATTTTATTCAAATGTTTCAGCCTGCTCGCTCCTCTCAGCCAATCAGAACAGTGGGCTGGTCAAAGGGGCGTGGCTTCTAGGGACTCTCAGTGAGTGAGTGAGTGAGTGAGTGAGTGAGTGAGATGGGATTATAAAATATTCCAATCTAATCTAAATGTAAACTGCGTCATACATAGGAGCGACTGTAAGTTTAAGATAACTATTTTATTTATTTAATTATTTATTTGTTTTTAGACTTTGTTTAATTGATTGGCAGGTTTTAAAATAATTAAATTGGTCTTAAACAAGAGCTATATTCACTATTTTCACACAGTGAAAAAAGTGGCATTTAATGGGAAATTTGTTGACACAGAATTAGGGAATAAGCGGGTTGGAAGATGCATGAATGAATGAATGAATGAATGAATGAATGAATGAATAAAATTAACATGGCGCCTGCGATGGACTGGCGACCTGTCTAGGTTGTACCCCTGCCTTTCGCCCTATGTGCTCTGGGATAAGCTCCAGCAGAGCCCCGTGTTCCCCCCGAATAGGGGAATAAGAGGGTAAGAAGATGGGTGAATGAATGAATGGCAGCGCGGTGGCATAGTGGTTATTAGCACGGTCGCCTCACAACGATTCCCGGGCCGGGGAACTTTCTGTGCGGAATTTGCATGTGGGTTTGCTCAGGTTACTCCGGTTTCCTCCCACAGTCCAAAAATCATGTACATTAGGTCGATTGATGATTGTAAATTGTCCATAGGAGTGACTGTGTGTTGGAGTGGTTGTTCGTCTATGTGTGGCCCTGCGATGGATAAGCGGGGGGTAAGAAGATGAATGAATGAATGAATGAATGAATGAATGAATGGCGCACACTGTATGCAGTTAAACATACTGCACCTGTAAATGCATATCCGACTCCGCACTATTAGCGCATTGATATGACATTGATTACCGCTCATTTGCAGCTGGCAAAGAGAGTTTGGTGGAAAATAAGAACGAACGTTTGCAAATCAGCAGGTTTTTAATCAGGCAAATGAAAACATCCAAGACGTTTTCAATCGACTGGAAAATCATGCTGAGGTTCAAACGAGAGCTCGTTTCCCTTTTTGTCATACACTTCCTCTGCGCTCCCAGGTAGACCAGGCAAACACTGGACCTGAAAAAGCCGTTTCAACGGAACGTTTGATGTTTTATTTCCTCACTGATCGTTTGGACGGATAAGACTAGCGCTGTTTGTTTATTCACACTGCAGTAATCTACCCCCGCACCCCCTTCCGCCCCCACCAGGGCAAAACCAGTCTGTCCCCTTCGTGGCCTTCAATAAACATAAGCTGACCAGCCATTAGGATTATAAATATAGACTATAAAAGGAGAAAGTAAAATATCTAAAGCATATAGAACAGATTTATTTTATTTATTTAAGGCATAATAAAGAATAGAGACGTAAGCTATATAACATCCAAACATATACCTTACTTAAATCTTATTACTCCCCATAAACACAATTCATTTAAATACTTTATTGGGCAAATGCTCTCATTCAATCATTCATTCATCTTCTCACTTGGGCGGCGCGGTGGCATAGTGGATAGCACAGTCGCCTCGCAACAAATGGCGGGGATCTTTCTGTGCGGAGTTTGCATGTTCTCCCTGCGCTTGCGTGGGTTTACTCCGGGTGCTCTGGTTTCCTCCCACAGTCCAAAAACATGCAGATTAGGTCAATTGATGAGTCTAAATTGTCCATAGGAGTGAATGTGTGTGTGAATGGTTGTTAGTCTATGTGTTGCCCTGAGATGGACTGGCGACCCGTCCAGGGTGTACCCCCGCCTCTCGCCCTATGTGTCCAGGGATAGGCGCAGCAGACCCCCGTGCCCCCGGATTCGGGAATAAGCGGGTAAGAAGATGAATGAATTAATGAATGAATCTTCTCACTTCTCATTCACTCCTATGGATATTTTTTAGAAACACCAATCAACCTTAAATACATGTCTGCCAAATGCCAAACTGTTTTTGGACTGTGGGAGGAAACCAAGCGTGAGGAAAACATGCACTCTTTGCAGATTCCGGGCATGGGAATCAAACCCGTGACCTTCTTGTTGAGAGGCGACTGTGCTAACCACTACGCCACCGTGCGGCCCCTAAAGCAAATTATATATTTATTTCCAGATCTCGGTAAAGGGGGGTGAGGAGTGGTTGTGGTTAGACTTTACATATTTGGAATACAATATGTTTCGGCCAATAAAAAATGTTAAGAAGGAATATATGTCCACCACCCCTTATGTTCTGGTCTGAACCTGTAAATAAATAAAGATCCTCTTTCATACTTATGTCCGTTCCTGCTTTTTTAACAAATTCAGTGTTTGCGTTGTTCTTGTTAACAATAGAGAATTCCCACAAAAACAACTTTATTACTGTATCTATTTCTTACATCATAGTACAGTAGCAGTAGGTTATTCTAAATCTAAACTTCAGTATTATATTCTGACACCAAAGTCTACTTCCTTACTCTGGAACCACAGTACTTATTCTGATAACATAGTCCAGTACTTTTCCTAATCTATGGTCCAGTATCTTATTGACACAATAAGATTCCAAACACATAGTCCAATACTTTATTCCAAATCCATAGTCCAGTACTTTATTCCAAATCCATAGTCCAGTATTTTATTTCAAATCCATAGTCCATTACATTCTTCCAAATTTATAGTCCAGTACTTTCTTCCAAATCCATAGTCCATTACTTTCTTCCAAATTCATAGTCCAGTACTTTACTCCAAATTCCTAATCCAGTACTTTCTTCCAAATTCATAGTCCAGTACTTTCTTCCAAATTCATAATCTAGTACTTTGTTCCAAATCCATAGATTCATATTTCCAGTACTTTATTCTGAACTCCAAATCCATAGAATAGTACTTTATTCTAACAATATAGTAGATACACATTATTTTAGCAGTATGATTAAGTATATATTATGAGTTGACAGTATTGTGTTTATTTAACAGTGTTAGATTAGTTTAAAGGCTTTCATGCTTTTTGTATTATACTGAAATCTAGACAATTTCAGACTTTGCAGCACTGCCAACCAGTATGACCACTGTGTTGTGTCCCAGTTATAAGAATAGGCCTTGTGATCAAGGAATTCATTCCAGAGCTCTTCAAAGTCATGCCTGTGCCTGGGTGTGTGCATACTGAATGTGTTTGCAGCCCCTTCATACCCTCCAAAACACACACACACACACACACACACACACACACACACACACACACACACACACACACACACACACACACAC
>JAOTRA010000003.1:3171783-3193486 GCA_026260255.1 Pseudolaguvia tuberculata | reverse complement strand
ATATATATATATATATATATATATATATATATAATATATGCATATGCACACACTCCATGTTTAAAATATCTTTAACAAGAATGGGTGTCAAGTCCAAGGGCATAATTAAAATTGGTTAACTATAACATTTATTTCGTTAATATTCTCATGTCCTGTAGATGTGGGCAGGGTTATTCTAAAAAAAAACACTCTTGCTAGAATAAGATATAAGAAAGAATGAAATTTCTTTAATAAGAAAAAAAGTTTTCCCTGAAGTAGACTGGGGAAATGAGTGTGTGGAAACCTCCTACTTTCGCAGGTACACCACGAGCCAGGTCACCTCATACCATAACTGCTTCCTTTTTATTCAGTATAAAATGTAAAACTAAAAATTTTTTTTACACAGTTTATTGGACCAACAGATTTTGTAACTATTAAAACTGGAAACTCTGCATAAGGCAGTGTTTTTCTTTTCCAGTATTTCTACGTGTCTGTATTTTCAAAGACTCTAGGGAACGACCTTGTCATCAGCAACATTAACACCATCCGTGATGTGCCTTTTCTGTGGTTTTTTGATGCATGCCATGTTGTATGAAGTGCGAATACTGCATTAGTTGCTTTTCCAACAGCAGCCTAAACCCTTTCTGAGCCTACACCATTGATCTCACGCCACACCTTCTTTCTCAGCAGACCTCACCCACACCGCTAGGTTGCTTGGCACCTGTTCTGAAGTCTTGCTTTTGTTAGGCTGTAGTGGACTGGCTGTCAGCCAGTGTGTTCTCATGTCTGTCTGTCTGCTTTTCATCACTGACATCATTACAACTTTTCTCCTTTAAAAAAAACCCCTCTTTTTTTCAGTCCTAAAATTGTGGGGAACCACAAAAATATCTATATCTTCGCATTCGTGCATGTACATGTGCTGTTTGAGCCAAAAATGTGACACAATTAGCTTTTTCTTATACTCTGATTTCATAGGTAAACATTTGTCAAACGTTTATTAAGTGTGTCTTTGTGTGTGGGTCTTTATCCATAACAGAATATCTGAACTGGAACTGCCAGGAACCACACCAGTCTGTGTTTACATGAGAGATGAAGTAAGATTCTGCACTTTTTATTTTATCCTCTTTTATGTCCTTGATGTTTTTAATCAGGTGATGGATTTTATTACTATGTGTTGAGATAGTGTGTGTGTGTGTTTGTGTGTGTGTGTGGGTGTGGGTGGGTGGGTGGTGGTCTTTTGCAGATCAGTGGAGAAGAGGCTCTTAGAAAGACTTCTCTGAGAACACTAGGCCTGACTGGCGGCAGTGCCATACTGAGGTCAGTGCCTACTGAAAAAATACACCAAGCATTAATTCATCAGTCATTCATCTGCTAAACTGCTTATTCCCTAATTCTGGCTCACGAAGGTTTGCTGGAGCCTATCTCAGCGGACATAGGCAGGAGTACACCTCGGGCAGATCGCCAGTCCATTGCAGAACCACACTATGGGCAATTTAGAATCACCAATCAACCTAAATATACATGGCTACGCTCCATACACCAAACAACCTCTAGTAAAATGTTTATCTTTGCATATTCCACCTAGGAAGATCAGGGTGAAAGTCATGACTTTTGGTAATCTGTAACAAAATGTGTCTTTGGTAGGAGTCCAACTGCAGGAAAGTGTCCAAAATTTTATTGGAAATGAACTGATTAAGGGGCGGCCCGGTGGCGTAGTGGATAGCACTGTCGCATCACAACAAGATAGTCCCGGATTCGATTCCTGGGACAAGGGTTTCGAGCTTGCATGTAGTCCCCACGCTTGTGTGGGTTTTATCCGGGTACTCTGGTTTCTTAACTCAGTCCAAAACGTGTACATTAGGTTGATTTGCATGATTCTAAGCCCATAGGAGTGTGAGTGGTGGTTTGTCTATATGTGCCCATGCGATGGACTTGTCCAGGGTGTACCCTTGCCCCTCGCTGTATGTACACTGGGATAGGCTCCAGAAGATGAATGAATGAATGAATGAAAAACTGACTGAAGTGATCATTAGTTAATTAGTTAATGGTCAGTGAACATCTAACTAGGAAGCTAAGAACAGATTTTAGCATAGTACTATAGGACTCTTTTAGGATTGGGGCTATAATTGTGCAGTGTAACAGTAGCTTTAACATCTTGTGAGATTTAAAAAAATATGTATAATAAAAATGCTGACGAACTTTTAAGCTCCTTTCTATACCTGTCTGTTTAGGTATGTACTAAAACTAACCAGTGCTTCAAGAAACAATGAGCCCATGGAGACCAGTATCACCTCAACCGATACAGCTCCCCTTGCCTCCCAACCTTCTCCTCTCCTTCTCGCTGTTAACACCATACCCTCTGACAAACCAGATGAACCCAAGCCTGCCCCAATGCCCATGGAAACCCCCAGTCCACCCTCTCAGAACCCTAAAGCTTCTTCTCAGATGTGCCAAGCAGTTTCCATACAACAGGAGCAGCCAGAGCCATCTCCGCCAGACCGATCACAAGCTGTGCCGCCTAAAATCAAGCAGGTCGCTGTTGAAATGCCCCAGGAGTCTAAATCAGTGCCACAGGTGGACGAAGAGCAGCCAGGGCCGTCAAACAAATATCTTTCCCAATCAGACATGCCCAGCAACTTTGTGCCTTTCTCCGGTGGTGGGCAGAGGCTTGGAGGATCTAGAGGTGAAGAACAGAAAGAATGCCCTTCACCGGCATCATTGTCCTCCTCACCTCTGTCCAGTGGCCCTCCTAAAGCCAAAAAGGCCAAACCAAACCGAGAGGTTCAGGTAAGAGGCAGAGGAACTATTTGTTTGTTGTGCAAAGATCAGGAACACCATCTCATTCACCCAGAGCTAAACATTGTTAGGATTGAAAAATGTTTTAAAAGTACCCTATTTTTGGGACTAAAAAAATTATATGCCTCATTAAACAGTACTGTATTACTCTGTAGGACTCCTGACTATGTTAGCCATAATTCTTTGACACTTCATCAACCAGTGTGGCTACGTTGCGTACAAAAGTCATACTAAAACATTTTGACAGATTTTTGAGCACCTTGTACTACAAAATCTTTTTTGAGGTCAGCAATCACACACAGAATTAATACATATCCGGATAATAAGGCACACTGTCGATTTCTGAGAAAATGAAAGGATTTTAAGTGCGCCTTACAGTCTGAAAAATACAGTAATATTTTTATAGATGAACAATAAGAGCACCATTTTTAAGCTTATCTTTTTGAGACGTGTTGTCGTGTCACACACCCCTGTTCTCAACTAACAGCTACATATCTGGTTTAGTAAACACACCTTATCATTTATTACTGAGCAAATGGCTGTCTATTTGTTTCGACTCTTTATAAATTTGATCAATATTTTTCAAAGCCAATTTAATGCTGTGATTTACTTTAAAATCAGAGAGCCATCACGCAATGCTTCTATTTTTGGTGGGTGGGTTTGGGGTTGATTATACCTAATGTTTTTTGCTGATGATGACTGCTTTGAAGTGGTGGCGTAATGGAAAAAGCCACTTGTGGTTGTTGTGTCTATAGAGAGACAAGGACGGATTTTGTCGCAAACACGCACATGCACGTACATGCAATCTCGGGCAAACAATCTGAAGCTCCCAGACACTTTGGAAACATTTGAGTTATTTCATCCTCTCCTTTCTCATGCCTTTGATCTTGTTCTTTTTTCCTCTTTTTGGCTTGCAGCGATCTTCTAATGCCACATGCGGCGCAAAGGATTCCGAGGATGCAGAGGAATATCTGGAGGTACAACATGGATATGTAGCCCATTTATTAGTCCGGAGCTTGGCGACATTACACCCCTTCCCCACCACCACCCCCTAGCTGAAACTCAAAGAAATTTTTGACAATAGAAACATATAACTTTTTAGCTGATGAAGAAATTACTAATAAGCTCTATTTGAAACGTTGAAGATGTCTTCTGATGAATTCCTGTTGAATAGATAATAAAGGGCGCTTTCCCGTCTCTTCTTATAATATGCAGCCAGTGGACAGGGAGCCGCTTGTATTCCATCTGGATGCAGCAGCACAGCGGCAATGTGATGACAAAGAGCTGCCAGACGAGTTCTTTGAGGTGACAGTGGACGATGTGAGGAAGAGGTTTGCACAGCTGAAGAGTGAAAGGTGTGTGTGTTCAGCAAGCTAATTAGGCACCTCACATTTTGTTACAAGTTTTCTTACCCGACAAAGGGTGTACCCCTGTCTCTCGCCCTATGTGCGTTGGCCTATGGGCTCCAGCAAATTCCTAAGGCCCCGAGTTAGGGAGTACGCGAGTGAAAAGAAGAATGAATGAATGATGTCCAATAGGGATTTATAAGACACAAACAATAGCAACTCTAGTGTAGCAATACTAAGTTACCGCCAATAAAAAAAACTATTACCAATTTTTAAAAGAGCCAGACATCAGATATTTTTCAGGAAATAGTGCCACTGCCTGGTAAGGACATCTTGGTGTACCTGCGTGTCCTATCAGGTTCTTGAAAATGCTATATGCAGATCATCGTGTTTGGGAAGAGATAAAAAAGATTTGGGAGTCATGCAGAGAGAGGCGTGTAACTCTTGTGGTTTGATGACCTTTGCCCTCTCACCGATGCATGCTGTATTCCTTATACAGGCTTTCATTTGGAAGCAGGAGAGTTATTCTGGCTCTAAATTACTGGCTTCCATCTCCACTCACACACAGACGGGACAAAAACATTGCTTTCTGTCTTTCTTATAGTTTTTTGAGTTTTGTGACTTGTATATGAAATGGATTTATCAAAAAGAAAAAGAAGCACTACAAAAGTTACTATACCCCGTTTTCATTGCTTGTCAAATTGACTTTCCAAATATTTAGTAGGAACCACTACTTCAGTCTATGTAAAATTTAATGAAATTTTATAACCGAAAGGCAGTTACAGATCGAGTATCAGAAGCTTTATTGTCATTTAAGCCATATATATCAGATGCAGTACTTATTCATTCTTCTTACCCATATTCATATTCAATCTTCTTACCCACTTATTCCCTAATTCGCAGTCACGGGGGTTCGCTGGAGCCTATCCCAACGCACATGGGGCAAGAGGCAGGGGTACAACCTGCTAGTCCATCGCAGGGCCACACATAGACGAACAACCACTCACACCTGGTGAAATAAAACAACACATGACACACCATAGAAGGGAGAACAGAAGAACATCACAAATCTAGCGATTTAAAGGATAAGTTGTCCTGGCAACATAAAGTGCATATTTGCAATCAGTACAAGATAAAACATATAGTGCAAATACACAATACAAAACGCAAAGATGTTGTGCAGAGTAAATATTGTGCAAATGATTGATAGCAGAAAGATTGTTGTGCAAAACCGTATAAAATTGTCTGCGCTGGGTGTTGGGGAGTCTAAAGGTTTATGAAAATAAATGTTACACATTTGGGTTGTGAGGGCATGAATGCTACGGTGCCTTTTTCCGGTGGTTGGTGGGGTGAATAGTGACTGTGTGGAGACACCCACAATGCTGTTAACTTTGCGGATGCAGTATTTGGTGTAAATATCCGTTCTAGAGGAAGCAGAGCTTCTGATGATCTTTTCAGATGTTCTCACCCAGGGATTCAGCTGCTCAGAATGCTCTCAGTGCTCCCTCTGTAGAACATGATCTGAGGATCAGATGTGAAAGATGTGAAAATTGTTTTAGCCTTAGCTGGAAGTAGAGGCACTGCTGCATTTTTTTTGCCAAGAGAGTTGTTGTGGCGTGACCAGGTGATGTTCTCTGCCAGATGGACAGCAAGGAATTTATGTTAAATGTGAATAAAAAGTTCACATCAAAAACCAGAACTTAATTGATGGAGAAATCATTAGAATTGGAAAAGAATCTATAATCCCTAAACATGATGTTTGGCAACAAATTGCTATAAATTTACCTGCTTAGAAATGCTGTATCCTTTAGATCACCAATGGCTGGCTCTCTTTGATATTAGAACTTCTCCTATACAAATGTTTGCAATTGTTTAAGGACAGACCCCATTTTTATCAGATTGATATGTCGAAATTCTAAATCTTGATACCATTACCCAGACGTATCTGCTCAGTTCCACCATGGAAATGAAATAATCTGTGCATTAATCAGGATCTGACTTGTGAGAGAAGGCCAATACTTTCTCACATATACTGTAGATGTTTGCAGACTTCTTATAAACCTGTATTCACAGATGGATCAGAAATGAGCAGTCCTGTTTCTGCAGAAGTAGTAATTACAATTACATTATGGCGTCTGTATCCCAGGCCAAAACCCAGTTTACTTTTTTTTTAACTCCTGTATAAGGAACAATTTTAAAAAGCTGATTTATTCATTCATTTTCTAACCTACTTATTCCCTAATATGGAGTCATGGGGATATGCTGGAGCCTATCCCAGCGGTATACCCTGAACAGCTCGTTCCTATGGCCAGTTTAGAATTACCAATCAGCCTAATGTTCTTGGACTGTGGGAGGAAACCGGAGTACCCGGAGAAAACCACCTTGCTGTGAGGCAACAGTGCCAACCACTGTGCCTCCTATTCGAAAAAGCTAAAGAACATAAAGTTACACACTGCTCATCCTAAATTAATTTACACACACTAATATATTGTTAGACTGCCTTTGGCTTTGATTACAGCACAAATTCTCCATGGCATTGTTTCCATAAGCTTCTGCAATTTATTCCTGTCCAGACAAACATTCATTTTTCAAATTCTTGAATTGATAATGGGCGATTCTCCAGCACATTCCAAAGATTTGCAATAAGATTAAGAACTGGACTCTGTGATCGCCAATCCAAGTGTGAAAATGGTGCCTTAAGCTCCATGAACTACAATTTGTTCCTGGCCGTGTCAACCTGCAAGAACAGAGCCATCGATTAAATAAACGGGGCATTTAATACTTGTTTATTCAGCTAGTCAGTTGACTTTGGGTAATCGTAGATCTTAGCACCTCTTCCACATACTTGTACGGTAGGTACTATTCATGATGGGTGCATCAATTCATCCGCCTCTTTTTTTTACCCTGATGCACCCAACACTCAACAACAGGGTAAATCTGGACTCATCATGACTTTTTCCAGTGCTTCAGTGTCCAATCTTTATGGTCCCTCAGAAATTTCTTTACAGCTGTTTAGTCCAAATCCCTTAAGTTACCTTTGCATTGTATGTTCTTCACTATTTGACTATTCCGTTCACCCTTTTTTTTAAAAACTAAATAAAACGATGGTTTCCCACCATCAGTCCAATTTTTTTATAATGCAATGGGCAGTAAGTCTAAATCAAATTTTAATTCCTCAATCTCCAGGGATGTTTTCTTAGCTTGTTTCGTACCAATAATTTGACCCTTCTGAAACAGATTAACATGGTTTCCACGACCACAGGATGTTTTTTCCGACAGGGTTGTTTAACAAATAAAAAGCTACTCACTGCATCAGTTCGAGTTAAATAACTTGCTGCCAGCTGAATCTTAATTATCCATGCAATAATTATCCAATGGGAAGCTCTTACCTATTTGATTAGTTATATCCAGATGATGGCTATTTTTGGATAAGTAGCTTAGAGAGGTATTTACTGTCTTACAATCCGGTTCAAAAGTATTTTAAACTGGAACGTCCCATCATTACTGATATTTTACTGAATGCAAATGAACTATTATATCTTTTACAGTATAGCATACTGACTTTATTTAAAAATGAATTAACATCTACTTTCTAAATTAATAGGGAACAGTCACCTATAAACACGAAGGTCCCGGGTTCGATTCCCGGGCCGGGGATCTTTTGGTGCAGAGTTTGCATGTTCTCCACGCGCTTGCGCCAGGTACTCCGTTTTCCTCCCTGAGTCCAAAAACATGTAGGTTAGGTTGGTTGGTGATTCTAAATCTAAATTCCATCGGAGTGAATGTGAGCGTGTGGTTGGTTGTCTATGTCTGACCCTGAGATGGACTGGGGACCTGTCTAGGGTGTACCCCTGCCTTTTGCCCTGTGTGCGCAGGGATGGGCTTCAATCAGGGAATAAGCGGGTAAGAAGATGAATGAATGAAATTAATGAATGTTATATGAATGTTATATTGGCACTCGATTCACTCCAAGATGAAATTATTTTATTACCATCCTACATGCAGTGAAACACTTTGTATGACTGTGTGTAGAAATAAAGAAAAAGGAATCAAATAATACATACTTATGCAGTGCCCCGTTTTTTATTTTGATGGTACAATATCAAAAGTACATTTTTTTTTAAATTGCAGACTATTATTATTGATACTATTTTATAGTTTGATTTTACAGTATTTAAAACAGTACTCTTGCAATGAAATAGCAGGAAATGAATTTTTTTTTAATAAGTGTGTCTCCATGCAGGCTGTGTGGAGGGACTTTCAGAGATATGTGTATGTCTGTGCGTGCGTGTGTGTGTGTGTGTGTGTGTGTGTGTGTGTTGCATGTTTTTTGTTTGCTATGCGTGCATAATACCATTTGAGTGTTACCACAGCAGACATGCTTCCACGACCAAAAGCCTCATCTCTGTCTCGGCTCTTTGATCTGAAGTTTGTGTGTTTGTCTTTATGTAATGCATGTCTGTGTCTGCTCTGCGTTTTTGAGGTGGTATTTGCTGGTTTGCATCTGTGTGTGTGTGTGTGTGTGTGTGTGTGTGTGTGTGTGTGGGTGTGTGGGTGTGGGTGTGGGTGGGTGTGTGTGTGTGTGTGTGTGATTTTCTTATATGGACTAAAACTTTGAATTATTTGTATAACTTCCAAATTAGAAAATAAGTCTAGTATGTTATTAATTGCCCAGAACAGTGCCGCTATTACACAAGCGTATATACGTGGACATCCTTCTTATTCCCTCTAAGGACTCTTTGAAAAGGAATATTGAGTGTTTATTGCAAAATCGCATGTCACTACAGAAGTAGGAAACTTCTTCTCAGTACAAGTGTTTTGTAATGATATTTTATTTGGATGGGATCCAGCTGCCCCAAGGTGTTCTGCCCACTTGGCTAAATTGGTGGCGGGTTTCCTATTGCTCCAATGGAGGATCAGACAGACTGATGACAGTTTCTGCCGCTTAATTGGTTCTAATTATAAACCATAAAAATTATTGAACCGCAAGGTTCTGTCTGTCGCTGTTTTGCTTTCATGTTAGGCTACATGCTTGCCTGCAATTCTGAGAATATTATCAACGATCCCTGAATCACTAATTCGATGCTTTTCTTTGTAATTGTTTTTATGGCATTTTTTTTGTTTTTCAAGCATTTGTTCTTTTTTTTAATGTTTTTTTGTTCTTTGTTTCTCAGGAGAGTGTTAGAGGAGGCTCCTCTGATAACTCAGGCTTTGAGAGAAGCTCAGAGAAAAGAGAAGATGGATAGGTATCCCAAGGTGAGCCTACGTCATGTCCCCTGTCACTTCGTGTCTGCCTAATACAGCTTACCTCCACCAGGATTTGTCGGCCACCTTTTAAAGTTCTTTTTTTTTTTTTTGGAACTGCTGCTTGATTTTTCTGTATTACAGGTGGTGCTCAGAGTTCAGTTTCCTGACCGACAAGTGCTCCAAGGCTTTTTTAGACCATTAGAAACAGGTTAGATTTTTTTTGTCTGGAGAAGCATGCACTGTATGCACTCGATTTGGCTAAAAAAGACATAGCTTAAATGAGCAATGTTTTAATTATGTGTATTCTAATCTTAATAGCAAACGGCAGCCTTTGTTATTTTCAAACATGTAGATTAGGATGATTGGTGAGTCTAAATTGTTCATAGGAGTGAATGTGTGTGAATGGTTGTTTGTCATTGTGTGGCTTTGAGATGGACTGATGATCTGTCCATGGTTTACCCCCCATCTCTTGCTCTTATGTGCGCTGGGATAGGCTCCAGTGGACCCCCATGACCCCGAGTTAGGGAATAAGCGGGGAAGAATATGAATGAATGAAAAACATTTTTAAGCATGCAACACAAATTGCCGTGTCTGTTTAAAATTCTGAAGCTACACCTGCTGTATACCTGCTGTATATTGTCTGGTGTGAGTTTTTAGTGGGATTGCAACCTGTGATGTGAGGTTATTTTTTTGTAGTCGCTGTTTTGAAGCAGTTTGTAAGGGGTCACCTACAGTATCCGGACCTCTCCTTTTATCTATGTAAGTATATAGATTACTGTCCTATACAACTATTGATACTTTGTTGGGGAAAAGTGTTTTATCATATTTCCTAGTATTTTAAGAATCTTTTATGATTTCTATAAACCAAATCTAAAATTCAAAAGACATTTTCCTAGTTTAAGCTGGAAATGTTTTCATTTTCAAATATTTGTTGTTGCATCCACTCAGCAGTATCTAAGATCAACATGACTTAGTGACCTATCAAAATGCTCACGGCACAATGAGGAAAAACTATCATTTTTATTAAGGTATATCTTTCTAGCATTTCTTTATTTAAGTTAATTTAATGTTACTAAGTTTGACACAAAAAAAGCCATGATAAGCGGTTTAATATTTTATTGTGTAGTATCCAAGGAGATGGTTTATGGATGTGGCGAGGGAAGATATGCAGGTAGTTGGGGTGAAAGAGGCAGATTTAGCGGACAGGGTAGTGTGGAGAAGAAGAGTGATCCGCTGTGGCGACCCCTAACGGGAGCAGCCAAAAGGAAAAGAAGAGGAAGAGGAAGAAGAAGATTGTGTGGTATTGTAGCGTGTAATATTCACGCAGTCACGCAGTTCCTATTAATTTGCTGAGCTTTTTGATATGTCACATGGCCATATTGCTGTTTGAACCCTGCCAGTTTTGGTGGGCGTGTCTGTGATGTCACGACGTCAATTTTATTCCCATCACACAGGCGCTCCTCAATGTACTGAGGGAAACTGCACAACTAGTATTCTAGTATTCTAATGTCATGCGATTTCATGTGACATCATAGCAAGTTACACTTGCCTATATTGATAGTCTTTTTTTTCTTAAAGTATTTTTTTTTCGCCAGTCATTGCTCCTCCTAAAACCAAGCTGGATGATCCCGCCGCTACTCTCTTTGAGGTAACGTGCAGATTTTTTTAAATTGTGTAAGTAGACTAGATAATGTGCCTAGTTTACATTCATGCCTACATCATTCATGCCTACATCCGTGTGTATTAATGTTTGCGGTCTAGTTTCACTCATAAATACATTTCATCCATGGATCAAATAAAGCTTTAATTTCATTAGAAATTGTATTTGGTCAAATAGCTTGAATGAATTTCCAGCTGGTTGTAAAATGTTTCAACAGATAGCTGAAAGCTGGGTTTGAGGTCAATGTATAAATACACTGCTGCTTTTTAGTCACTCTGAAACAGAGGCTACTGTTTATTTTACTATGGCTTTGTATTGCCTATGAGGTGATTTAGGAAGATTTTGGGAGCTAATTCCAGAATCTATTCTTAATCTTTACTAGTTTGCTAGTTCTGCTGTATAATTACATGTTTACAGCTTTACATTTTAACCAAAAATGGTGTTTCTTTTCTTCTTTTTGTTTTTACTTTCTGAATGACAATATCAGAAGCGGCGGTATAGTGGGTAGTGCAGTCAAGAAGGTCTTGGGTTCGATTCCCGGTTAAGGAATCTTTCTGTGCTTCCTTTGCATGTTCTCCCTTTTGCTTGCATGGGTTTTCTCCAGATACCTTATACCTTAGGTTGATTGGTGATTATATTAGAATTAGAATTAGGGAATAAGCAGGATAGAAGATGAATGAATGAAAGAATATCATCCATTGTAAAAAGCTAATTTTGTTTCATAAACTTCGGACATGGGCGGCGCGGTGGTGTAGTGGTTAGCACGGTCGCCTCACAACATGAAGGTCCCGGGTCAATTCCTTGCAACTTTCTATGCGGAGTTTGCATGTTAGTTTCAGTTTGGCATTTGGCAGACTCTGTTACCCAGAGCGACTTACATTTGGTCTCTTTCTTAACAACTGAGCAATTGGGGGTTAAGGGCCTTGCTCAAGGGACCACAGTGGTTGCTTGGTGGAGGTGGGATTCGAACCCCAGTCTTTCTGGTATTAGTCTCACACCTTAACCATTAGGCTACCACTTCCCACATGTTCCCCACAATTTCTGCATGCGCTTGCATGGGTTTCCTCTGGGTACTCCGGTTTCCTCCCGACATCCAAAAACATGTAGATTAGGTTGATTGGTGATTGTGTAATGTTATGTGACATCATGAGTGATTTTTTTTTTCTGTCCATTTTTGGTCAAATGAAACTAATTAGTCAGCGCACATGTCAGTCAGTGCCTATATAACAGATTCGATAAAGGAATCGTTAGATAATGTATCGCTGTACATCATTAAATCACCCCTAAGTTTGTTGTTTATTGTTCGAGTTTTAAGTTCTAAGAGTGTAACATTTTATGGTATTCCGGTTTATGAGACAAGAGCAAATATGAATAAAAATGATTTTAAAAAAAGCTCTGGGTTTCATCCTTTTCCTACACAAAATGGTGACAACACAGATCTGAACAATCAAATGACAAACTCTCCATCATTCAACATCATACTGATACAATATAGAAAAATCAAGGCCAGACATTATCCTCCATGCTGATACTCTTTTAGATACTCTGTATTAGATCAGTAAATTCCTGCTGCTCTTCTCTCTTATGCTCCACACCACCGATTTAGATCCAGACCTTCAGTGGACTTATGGATTAGGTTAGCCTTAGACGCTTAGTGGACTAGGAATGAGGGAGCGATGGAGAAAGTTAAAAGAAAAAACCCCACAAGGAGGTGGATAGAAAAGGACAGGCTGACTTGAGGCACCTCTCCTTTTTGTTCAAAGGGAAAGGGCCGGAATGTTCCCAGTGTTTGTCCTGACCTCAGCTGGCTTTCATTTGCCCAGGTGGAAACTGGCATATGGGGGTGCTTTGATCAGAACACTCAACCCTCGTTTTTTTTTTTTTTTTTAACTCTCTTTCTCTCGTTTATGTGTTTGGGACAGTCATATCTGAAGTAGCTTGTGTATGAAATCTTTATGCCAAAAACTGTGTTATTTATCTCAATTTTAATAGTATTACTAGTCACCTCTCTCTTGTCATGTGTCTTTTAAATCCAAAGTTTTTTAAATAAAAAGGTTTTATTTATTTATTTATTTATTTATTTACTTACTTATTTTTAAATCTAAGCCTTTCGATAAGTTGTACTTCCCTAAAATAAACATTCTACTTTTATAACCGAGCGGCGTTTGTAAGTCGGCGCGTGGCTCAGTGGTCACTTTGGTTTCCTGAAACCAGCACTGTGATGGTTTATGATTGCTTTTCCGACCCAGCAAAAAACACAACTCACTAGTTATCCATTCCTACACACGGTGCTATAAATACACACCCATACGCTTAATGTAGAATCCCTAGTTTTTAAATAACATCCAATAACTAAGGCTTGCCCAGGAGCCGCTTCTTTTATGACCACAACAAGTGTGTCCAGCAGAGCTCCCCACAAACCCCTGCCCTCCCGACCAACACACGCATCGAGAGGGCCATCGAAACCGAGCCGAGAACCAAAACAGCCATGGCACGAGAGATTGCGGCAACCGCAGGACATTTCACATTCCCTCTTTTCTTCTCTTTGTTTTTCTTTGTATCCAGATGTTATATAGACTTACTCCTTTGGTGTTCTTCTCTTGTTGTTTAATTACAGGGCATAAGGAAGGAAATTCTTTCCTTTATTGTGTATTTTCTGTGTCTTGTTTTCGTTTTCTGGAAGAGTGTATGTGTGGATGTGTATGTGTGGATGTGTATGTGTGGATGTGTATGTGTGGATGTGTATGTGTGGGTGTGGATGTGGATGTGTGGATGTGTATGTGTGGATGTGTGTGTATATGTGTGGATGTGTGTGTATATGTGTGGATGTGTGTGTATGTGTGTGTGTGCGTGCGCGTGTGTGCGTGTGTGCGTGCGTGCGTGCGTGCGTGCGTGCGTGTGTGTGTGTGTGTCCTTTGTTGTATCCCAAAAGCGTTTGATTGTGTGTAAAGAGTCATATGTATACATGCACAGACACAGCCAAACACCTTCAGTGGGTTCTTTTCCTTCTTTTTTTCATTTTTTTCCTTAACTATTTCTTTCTCTCCCTCTCTCTGTCTCCACCGTACCCTCTGCCCCTTCCTCATTTTTGTCCCTTTTTGCTCTTCTGTCTCTATCTCTGTCACCCTCTATTAGGACTTAAAAGCTTTAAAGGCACACAACAGAATCTTTAATCACTCTGTGTCATGTCACGGAAGGAATGTTTCCCATCACAGGCAGCCTTTGATACAACCCCCCACACACACCAGCCCCTCGCTCCCCTCCACCACTCAAACAAGAGGCATTCGTAGCTTTGTGGGGACAGAATGCTTGGTAGCCCATTTAAACACATTGTTTTCTCTGTCAAAGAACCCTAATAATAGCAATTAGGACATCACTATACCCATTATAGTGTGAGTGCAGGGTGTACAGGGCTTCCAGGGCAGGAAAAAAATACTCACCGTAAAGTATAAAGAAAACGTTTTCATTATCAAGCATCTAGTAACTTATTTTTTCCTCATTCGTTTTTTCTGTTATTATGGGGTGGAATTTATTTCTAAAATAACACAATAAAGGGATCAATCTTTCTTCTTTTGTCACCCTTTTCCCACCCGTTAGTGACATAAGCAAAACTATATGTAGCACCGTGCCCAGTTCTTGCCCATCCTAGAAAGTTAGGCAGACAGAACTTCCAGGTGGACAATTTTTGCTAGATAGGGTTGAGAAAATTCTATTACATTATCACATACTTGCAAAAATGAGAGATATTTAGATTTACAAGTAATTTTGCCTTATCCCGTTAGAAAACAATAAGCTGCAAATTAGACAAGATTTAGGATGGATCTTGTGACCTGTCAGGATTTGTCCAGTTATTTTTCAGCAATAACATTTATCAAAGCACAATTTGAGGTGTTAATGTGTCAGGTTGTGCGGTGTGGTGGTTAGCACTATCACTGCTTCACAACAAGAAGGACCAGTGTTCAATTCCCGGGTCAGGGGCCTTTCTGTGCATGTTCTCCCAGTGCTTGCATGGGTTGTGCATTAGGTCGATTGGTTGGTTCAAAATTGACCATAGGAGTGAATGTATGTGTGAGTGAGGGGTTGTTTATCTATATAAATTTAGGCATGCCAGTCTCTGCAATGGACTGGCAAACCCATCCAGGGTGTACCCCTGCCTCTTGCCCTATGTGAGCTGGGATAGGCTCCAGCAGACCCCCATGACCCAGAAGTGGGGAATAAGCATGTTAGAAGATGAAATAATTATCTTTCTAAAACCAGTATTACTTAATGTGTGTCTAGCAATCTATTATTTAATACATAATCCAATTGGGACAGATCTCAAGATGGATGCTAGGATTTTAAATTAAAGGTTTATGTGATGCATTTGGAAAAAGTGTCACTCTGTTTTTCCTGTTTTTTGAGTTTGGTTGATCATGCCTGTGACTTCATACCTTGCTTTAGTCTTTTTAATAATCCACTCATTGGCTACAGTGTGGAATTATATGTTTATAGTGACCTGGTTGTGTTTCCTGTTTGCCCTCTTCTCTTCTCCTCCAGGCCAACCTCTTCCCTGCTGCGGTTGTGTACTTTGGCTCGGACGTTAAGACAGGTTTGTTCACAGCAATTTTCACATTTGTTTGTCTTTTATCCTTTGTCTGAAGCAAAGGCCTCAAATAAATCCTGTTAACTATAAGCACCCCTTTTCCAAGGGGCATCCGGGGTAACTGTAACACTGACACCGGACACAGTAATGTAGCCGATGCTTTATTCTGCCCATGATTTAAAGTAGTTAGTTTGTATTGTCTTGTCATTAACTTAAAAAAGGGCAAAAGGACTTCGAAGTGTTTTGTGTGTGTGTGTTTGACAGGTTGCTATTTGCGCCGTGACCTTGTGGAGTGTAGTGTCTCCGCCCTGCACGCTGATGATCTCATTGCTGGGTATGATGTTCTTTACACTTTAGAACTTTCATAGATAGACAGTCCTAATGATTGAAAGAGGGAACAATAGCAACACACATCATTCTTAACTTATCTCAAGTACTAGAGATACAAGTATCTCAACATTTTGGACAAACACATTTTTATAATCATTCCTAATGTCATCTAATATTTTCTTGTAGAGTCTTTTTTTGTTTTTTGTTTTTTTTTAACCAAAGTTGCGAGGCTAAAGCTGATAAATAGGTTGGCATGCCTAAATTTACTTTTCCACAATTTGGAACAGTGTCATTATCCATCCATTCGTCGTCTCTAACATACAATTGTAGCTTTAAACCTTGGCAGACTAAACTGATTCTAAAGTAAGTCCTGATACCAAACTGTACAGGAATCTGACAGTGTAGTGCTATAAAGTCAATTCTTTGAATTTGTGACTGGACTGGTTCTCACTCTGCTCCATTGACTACAGTTTACAGGCTACAGTTTACATTACATTTGATGAAGTGCTGTAATTAACAAACATGGAGTGTCACCCAAATAAGGATGGGTTTCCCTCTTGAGTCTGGTTTCACTCTTGTTTTCATCTTACTTCATCTCAGGCAATGTTTCCTTGCCACAGTCTCTACCGGCTTGTTCATTAGGAACAAAGTTACATTTTCTCACTTTTACTGCAATAATGTTTGTCCTGGCTGCTATGAGGAAGTTTGGTTAAAGAAAAACAAGTTTGGTTAAACAATCTCCTCAGTAAAAAGTAATTCACACAATCAACTACAATAGAGAGAAAAGCTGTGGCTTGGATCCAGTCGGTTCTCCACTTTTTGATTGTCCAATACACACACACACACACACACACACACAAGCACTAATCGCTACAAGTTTCAGAATGAACTTGTGCAGTCGCTTCAGTGACTTTCTCTCCCCATCGATATACGCCGGCTGTTTTTCTTCCAAGATAGCCATTGGCCCTGCTGGAATTCCTTTGAGGTTCAATTAAAGTAGGAGTGTTGCACCGAAAACCACAGATGCTTCCTTCCGCGCACACCTTCATGACCCCTATTCCGCCCTCATTTCCTTGAACCACCTCTCATACAAATACATTTCCCTTCATCCTCTTCTGTCTAAAGATAGACACTCATTTCCTAGTATCACTGCTCCATCACACACAAACATGATTCTCCTCCCACCTGTCTCATTCACTCCTTCATCAGGGCGCACACACACACATGTACACTCCTCTAGGATTCACTTCAAAGACAAAGTCATTTCCTGCTCCTGTCTGGCAGGACATGTCAGTATGATGAGTCAATATAATAATCAGATGCCCTTCCTGTCACGTATTTAGATTTATTGCATTGTTAAAATAACATATAGACTTTAATTGCAGTTGCTTTATATCACAATTTTTAATTAGGCTGGTCACATGGTCACATTTTGTCATTTGTTTCTATAGCACACTTACAGGTTACTGTAGTATTGACTGTAGTCTTGCTAACCCATCTGCTCAGGACGAAGAATATTGCAATCTAACAACCAAATACATCTCATTGAAAAAAAAAACCCCACCTTTTATTTTTTTATTTATTTAGCTAAAATTTACAATGGAAGTTCTTGATATTTTTATTTTTAATTTTAAAAGAATTTCTAGTAAATCGTTTCATTATTTTTTTTATACATTTGTGTCCGAAAGTCAAATGACATTCTTTTATTTATGCAACTGTAAAAAGAACACCCCCCCCCCCCACCCAAAAAAAACCCCGGGCTTAAAAGTTATACATCAAATTAAACGGATTAAATTCTTAATATTATTATATACTCAGTCCACTTGTAAACTAATTTACGGCATTTGGTAGACGCCCTCATCTCGTTTCTACAACTGAGCAATTAGTTATAAACCTTGCTCAGGGTCCTGATCTTCTAATTAGCAGTGCAACGCCTTAAACCCCTATACTACCAAATTAGAGGGAATATTGGCACAATCACAAGAATAGAATAAAATAAAAACATTTTATTAACATTTATGATGAGTATGATTTTCATATTTGATGGTGGTAGATTTTTGTGTGTGAGCTATTTGACATACCTTGCATTATATAATAGGTCAAAGAAAAATCAATGTTTGAAAATAAAATGACAAAAGGCTAAAATGATGATTCTTTTATTGCAAATTAATAAAAGTTTTCATTTCACTCCCGCTTGTATTGTATGTGTAATAGAATCTACAGAGTTTTAGGCATGCGAGATTGCCCCAGAGTTGGACTGGTATGTGAAATGATTCCGTTCCTCTAAACAATTTTATAGACTGTATCAACTGTTCCTGTCAACATGGACTTAAGAGATGAGCATGGTTATTTGTCCATTTGAGGCATGACCTCAGAGATATTTGGTGCTCAGTACGGTATGAGACTTTTCTCTGTAGGAGTTTCTAGACGTTGGTTTGGTACAGGAGCAGCAGGTGGCTGCTGTCTCACTCTGCGGAAATACTTTGTAGCCGGAAAGATTAAAATGTTTGCAATGAAGTGGCTCTACACAGGAAGCTTCTAATAACAGTTGCCTCTCAGGAGGTCACGCCCTTTCACCTCTCCTCTCTCTTCACCTTCACTTGAAAGCAATCAGTGAGGCAGGGTTTACACACGCACACACACACACACACACACACACGCGCGCGCGCTTAAATGCATCTTTCAGTTTGGAAGCAGTTTTTTGGAAGCAAGGGGTCAGAACTTATCTTATTAAGCCCTTTTCTCCCTGCTTTTCCTTTGTTTGATATCCTCCCCTTTAATCTCTTTCTTCCCACTTCTTTTATTCTCCCTTCTTGTTACCCCCTCCCTTGTTTCTCAACTCTATTCATAGGTCTCCTGTGTTCTCCTCCAGCTCACTGCCCTCTATGGATTCTGATCCTTTGCACACAGAGTCTAATGGAGTTTCCAGAAATCAAGTGAATCATGAGGACCAAAACCAAGATGAGCAAAACCAAGCTCCTAAATTTGTTCGCACAGACCCTGCAAAGGTGCCCAAGTGGCTCAAGCTACCAGGTGTGTCTAGGTCCATGTCTTAATTTTGGTCTGTGAGTGTATGCACAATCCGGAATGAAATAGCAGAGTAACACCCAAACTTATACAGGTGATCTGTGCGGGCGCCATTTATAACACTTTTTTTTTAGGGATCCGTTAATGGGTGCATTTAAATGCATAGAATGGGTAACGTATTTGAAATTTAATTTTGGTTTGAATGCTGTGGCATGTTAGTCCTGAGCCCCGCCTAAAATTGCATACTTCTATACTATATAGCAGGGGTCGGGAACCTATGGCTAGCAAGCCAGGTGTGGCCCTTTTGATGATTTTGGCTTTTCTGATGAAACATAAAATATTATCACTTGTTTTAATCCATCCATTGATTTTTCACTGCTCATGTCCTGTTCAGGGCTGCAGTTGGCTTCAGGATCAATTGTCCTGTGAGGAATCAGACATAGCCCCTCCCCTTTGTTTAGCGTCGTTGTCCTGGATTGGGTTGCCATGGCGATGACTCATTATTTAAGGCAACGCGCCGGTGTGCGTATAATTAACGATGACGAAGTGCTGTTGATGTTTGTTCTTGCTTGCTATTTGCACCTTTGCTCCTGAGTAACCCCGTGTTTTGTCCCTTTGCTCCTGAGTAACCCCGTGTTTTGTCCCTTTGCTCCTGAGTAACCCCGTGTTTTGTCCCTTCGCTCCTGAGTAACCCCGTGTTTTGCCCCTTTGCTCCTGAGTAACCCTGTGTTTTGTCCCTTAGCTCTGAGTAACCTCGTGTTTTGCCTCTTTGCTCCTGACTAACCTCGTGTTTTGCCCCTTCGCTCCTGACTAACCCCGTGTCTTGCCCCTTCGCTCCTGAATAACCCCGTGTATTGTCCCTTCGCTCCTGAGTAACCCCGTGTTTTGCCCCTTTGCTCCTGAGTGTTTTGAGCTGGTTTAAGTTTGGTTTCATGTTGTGTTCAGTCTGGTAGTCAATAAATACGTGTTCCCTGCAACATGAATCCGATCTCTGTTAATCCATTTCATGTCCATTATTTTAATTGGATGATAATAGCCTACGTTGGCTGTTGCTGGGTAAACAGGGAAACGCCCCCTTTAGAATCAGTCTAAAAACATATTATATGGCTCTAACTGAAATACATTTCCAAATATTCTGCTTTCATGGCTCTCTGAGTCAAAAAGGTTCCCGACCCCTGCTATATAGTAACTAAGTGTACTATGTAAGTGAAACTAAGAGCATGAGAAACTGAGTACGCAGGACTAGTTCTTAGAACGGAAATTACAGTATGTAAGATCGTTGAAGATGATCATCTATACCTGTTCGATTTTTAAAGGAATGGAAATGATGTAGCTTTTACTACTATAATAGCCCCGGAAGAGACGTTACATGTGAATGCGGTGGCACTTTTCACGTAGCTTAAAAATCATTTAAGCAATCATCCAACTTTCAGTTTGTGCTGCTGTGATCTGTTAAAATCAATATGGCAGATGTAGTTATAGTAGTGTAGTTGTACCCGGTTGGGAAGTACAAAACTACTTAAAGATGGAGAAAGAATACTACAGAACTAAAATGAATGGCAGATCTCACATCAGTGATATCCTGTTTTTAAAGGTGTAAAGCATGAATTATTGTATTTAAGCTATATCTTAATACATTAAAAACAGATCAGACCTTCAAGAATGCCAGAATTTACCTGCAGTCGTAATTTATTCCAGACCTACTGAATTCCTTCCTTACCTTCTAATTCATCTGTCTAAACCACAAGGACTCCAACTGCTGCCTGCGATAAGAATTTCACAGTACAGTGCCTTCCTTCTTTCCTTCCTTTATCTGTCTCTCTCTGTCTTTGTCTCTTCCTCTGTTCTTCGCTTGCTCACCTTCTCCACCACCACCACCACCAGCACATCACAGAACAGTCCATAAGACTCTGGGCCACATGAAGCAACTCCAGGCCTCCTCCCCATCTGTTGTGCACTATAGTGTGGTCATGGTGGTGCTCTGTCAATGATCCATTTTGTGTTCTTGTGTCTTTTATTGTCCTTTATTGTGTTTTTCTGGACAATTCTCACACGCAGTGCAGTTCTTTTTTGTCTTCAGGGATGGAAACGAAGCACAAAGCGAATGAAGAATGTCTTGGAAGTTCTGAATGTTTAGCAGTTGGCATAACAATTTCACCATATGTTTTCAAACTCTAAGCACCGGCACCAGGTTTTAGAAGCATCTATTTGGGTGTCTGTTCCAGAAGAGTGAACATGTCTGACACACACACACACACACACACACACACACACACAAAATACTGCGATGTTGAAAATTGCCTTAAAATTGGTTAACGATGTAGAATACAAAATCCAAACAATGATGGGATGTTTTGTTTTGGATTTTGTTTGGATGACCTACATGAAAAGTACAGCTGGAAAACGTAAAGGGTTTTTTTTAATTTATTTTTTTATCCTTCATAATTAAAATGTAAAATGTATTAAACATAATTATATCTTTTTTTTTTTTATACTTGCATATTTTTTTATTTTGCTGGCATGGCTGTAAGAATGCTCCCAGGCAGTTATAAAATGATTCATATTAGCCCGGTGCTAAAAATTTTTTTTGGAAACCTGTATTTGCTATTGAATCTCTACACAACGTAGCCCCTTTGTATATTGTGCATCTAATTGTGGATCAACAGGCAATAAGATCTTCACCATCTCAATCATTCATTCATTCATTTACATTATTATTATTATTCGGGGTTATAT
>JAOTRA010000003.1:3159913-3171683 GCA_026260255.1 Pseudolaguvia tuberculata | reverse complement strand
ATACCATTGCAAGCATGTGAGTTTTTGTGTAAATAATTAACTTTTTTTTTTTATAATATTTTCCTTTTTTTCCAGGAAAGAAGTAATAGCGTTGGAGTCACTCAATGTTTAGGATGAAATATGGGGACTGGCTTCTTTAATAAATCCTCTGAAGTCCCTTGATGATGTCAATAACAAAAACAAGATGTTGAAAGCACTTGGATGCCAATGCCATTAGAGTCAGCGCTACAGTTGTGTGGTGATTAATAAGATCCTTCTTTTATTAAAGTTGTGATATCAGATGCCACTGATTATCGCTGTTGTCTCTGTCCTTAAAAACATTCTTCTCAAATATAACAGCATCGGTTACAATCTGAGGAAACTTTAGCTAAAAAATTCAAGTCGTATTTTATTACATTTTAGAGAGCGATTTCTTCTATGTCTCTTTGACATCTGTTTTAGTGAACTAATAAGGCAATTGCTTGTGACAGACCCTTAGATGTGTCGATCAAAATCATTTTTGTTCTTCATGAATTGAGCTTGGGGCTACCTTTAGAAGAACCAGACACACTAGCATTAAAAATTTTGACGGCTTGTGCAGTATAATTTATTGTTATATATGCTGTCAAAATATCAGGTAACTTTATATTGTATAATACCTGCACTTCCCTTAAAATATTAATCCAAACTTGTGATATCTACTAATGTACAATACCAGTTATTACTTAAAAGGAGGTATCAAATTGTTGCACTATGACCGTACATGCAACTTTTTGCTGCCATCTGTTGGCATGTCTTGAAACATTTTGATATTTATGTTAAATGAGCAGGTTTATGCTTTCTAGGAAAAATGGCATGTAAATTCGAAATGATTAGAGGACATGAGGTCCTTCTGGAAACTTTTCTGATCCCTGTCCCCCATTTGAATACTAGACTCTTCATATCTTTATTTTCAGATTCTTGCATTTGTGGGTGCTTGTAAGATGTCTACAACTTTTATATAGTCTCTCTTTCTGTTGCATGTAAAATGTTGGAAATATTCAGTCATTTCTTTTGGATTTAATAATGAATAGTAAAAAAAAAATTTCAGTATTCATAAGAAGGATATACATATATTACACAAGAAAAAAAAGAATAGACAAGCCCAACAAAATTTTAATAAAAGTATAATTTGCTATTTTCCCATTTTACTTCTCTATTTAAAAAGGGCAAAGGAAAATAGATGCTGTTCCTCAGAGACATTTCCATTTGGTCGTTTCGCTCTTTAAACATATTCCTCAGGTAGCTTTCATGTTAACAGCCTCAGTACTTCTAAAAGCAGACACACGTGCACACACTCTTGCTCTCTTCTTTCCTTAGAAACCAAACTATGTTTGCTGCCCATCTGAGAGAACTTCAAAGTGTCCAGAGGGGGTAGCCTGGTGCTCCTGGCACTTGTCATTTCTTAACTAGCTGGCCACCCCTTTCATGCCCTACTCTTCCCACCCTCCTTCCCCATCCAGCCCCCTAATTACTTCCAGCTGTGCTGAGCTCTTTGAAGAGCTTGTGGGAGTGGTAGAGAAAGGGCACATGCTGCACGCACCTGCTGGGTGAACTCGAGGACCATGTGCAGGTGACCATAGAAAGGTTTACGGATGAGCGCTCTTGCTAAAACCCCTTAAAAAAAAAAACCCTTTATTTGCTTATTTTAGCTTCTCCAAGCCCCAGACAGACTTAATAAAATAATCATTGTTATTGAAAGCGGCTCATGGCAGGAGGTATGAAATAGCACTTAGAACGGCTTTATTATGCAAAAAAGCAGCACAGCACTATGATGGTCGTAACAGCAAAGAAGAATGAAAATTACTACATGAATATTCAAAGGAGACACTTTATTCAAGCTTGACGATTTCTTAATCTCGAAGTTGAAACCCACATGCCTTTTATTTAGAGTAGATAAAAAATACTTCTGAGCCTGTAAAGCAGAAAGAACCAGAGCCGAATTACGGATGTATGATTGACTCAACAGCACTGACACCTAGCTGGTGCTGAGTGAAATGAGCACAGAGACCGAACAGAGATTTTTTAAATTTTTATTTATTTATTTTTTTATTTATTTTATTAAAGAAGCTACTCTATTTAGATAATACAAACTGCTCGAAGCTGGGACTACAATTTCAGCATTTGGCAAATGTTCCTTATCCAGAGTGATGTATGGAGACTTGCTCTAGGGACCAACAGTGGTCTTGAAGATCCCGATCTCCTGGGTATCAGTCCAACACGTTAACCACTGAGCCAGGACTGCCATTTAATGACTGTTATGTCACATGCATGTGTTTATAATATCAGCAGCTCAAAAGATAACGTTTTTCCAAGACTTTTGCAACTGGCAACAGTAAAACAATGACATATTTTTGAACGTTTTCTAGAGGTGGCGTAGTGGTTATCACGGTCATCTCACAACAAGAAGGTTTTCGATTCTTTCTGTGCGGAGTTTGCATGTTCTCCCGATGCTTGCCTAGGTTTTCACTGGGCACTCCGGTTTCCTCCTACAGTCCAAAAACATGTACATTAGGTCGATTTGTTGATTCTAAATTGCTCATAGGACTGAAAGTGTGTGCGAGTGGTTGTTTTGTCCGTGTGTGGCCCTGCGTTGGACTGGTTACCCATCCAGGGTGTACCCCTTCCTCTCGCTTTATATAAGCAGGTAAGAAAATGAATGAATGAATGAATGAATGTTTTGTTAACAGTTCTAATTTAACAGTTCATGTACATATTGCAAATACATTTTTTTTATAGACATTTTATTTAATATACATTAAATCTTGCCATAATAAGCTAGAACAGGCCCTCAAAAACAAACTACAAAGAGCAACAAACTTTACTACAATGCATGAAATCTTAAACTCTTCTAGCTAATTGTTTGTAAAGTAATAAGAAAATGTGCTCAATAATGCAATTATCTAATGGCAAATCCTATCGCAGCAAAGAATTTACTCTAAAATATTTTCACAATGTTCTAGTACTAAATGAGTAAGAGTAGTGAAGATGACTCGTAATTCATTGAGACCAAACTATCCTGAAATGGTTGTTTCCAGCAAATCAGTCTCTGTATTAATGTCAAAGGTAAAAACCTGCACATCCTTTGTTTCATAGAACTTGTCAGGGACTGATAATAATAGTTAAAAAGTTAAAAACACTGACATCATCCAGAGCAATGAGATCAATCCTGCCTTTACTCTTATGTTTCTCTAATTCTTAGTGATAGTTTGTCTTAACAGGATTTTCAAATTAAAGAGAAAAAATTCAGATTTTCCCCCTCAAATATAACCCACTCATTCATCTTCTTAACTGCTCATTCCACACAAAAAGCTCCCCAACCCGGCAATCGAACCCGAGACCTTCTTGTTGTGAGGCGACCTTGCTAACTACTATGTTACCGCGCCGCCCATTGGGTCAGATCAAATTTAAAAATGGACGTCAACTCAGGTGGATGTTTCATTCATTTATTCATCTTCTTACCCGCTTATTCTCTCAGCACACATAGGGCAAGAGGCGGAGGTAAACCCTGGACGGGTTACCAGTCCATCTCAGGGCCACACATGGACAAACAACCATTCACACACACATTCACTCCTGTGGACAATTTACAATCACCAATCGACCGATTCTGCATGTTTTTGGACAGCGGGAGGAAACCGGAGTACCCGGAGGAAACCCACACAAGCAGGAGGAGCACATGCAAACTCCGCACAGAACCTTCTTGTTGTGAGGCGGTCGTGCTATCCACCGCGCCGCCCTTTTATATACATATAAATATATTCATTCATATTCTAGCCTGTGTAAGCCCTGATTCAGCATCACAGGGCCATATAAATATATCAATTGTTGTGGAGGCAAGTTGGAGGTGTATTCTGTGGGACACTGACTCTCCAGGACTGAGTTTGCTGACCTGTGGCATAGAGAAAACTCTAGGAAAGATCTAATTTTGGTAGCTTGCTTGCTGTTCCACGGAGTAAAATAGGATAAAATGTAAACAGATAATCCAAGCTGTCAGGGAAGCGCTTTTCTAAAAGCAAACACAGAGAGAATAAGGAGCAGCTTCTTCCTGCAGGCCATTCGGACCCGCAATCAAGTAAACACACACACACACACCAGAATTCCTGCACCTCACATTCCACCTCTACACAGACATATATTTACATATATTTATATTCATTCATCTTCTAACCCTAGATTATTCCCTAATTTGGGGTCACAAGGTCACCAGTCCATCGCAGGGCCACACACAAACACACTCCTACTCTTGCTGTGAGTCAACCATGCTAACTACTATGCCCACAGTTCTAAAATTCTTACCCGCTTATTCCTGAATTCGGGGTCACAGGGGTCTGCTGCGCCGATCCCAGCGCACATTGGGCGAGAGGCGGAGGTACACCCTGGATGGGTTGCCAGTTCCTCTCAGGGCAACACATAGACAAACAACCATTCACACACACATTCACTGTTCTTAAATCAACAAATGCATGATTACATTAGATACAAACTTTAAATGATAGATGTATTATCTTACTGTAGAGATTTGTCAGAAAATAGTCTACCAGAAATAGGAAATTAGGTTAAAGGTTAATCTTAACAGCAGTGTGGAGTGTCCTCATCTTCAGTAGGAAGAGTTCAGGATGTAATTGAAATGCCCTTAGACATGAGCATCCATTTTTTTGCTAGTACGTCATTCTGGAGGAAGTAATTACCTACCTGAGTTTCCTCTGTTCGGCAATCAGACTCTGAACAACTGCAGGGGAAACACTGCTTATTGAAGGGTGATAAGTTTCAGCAGAGAAATTCAGAGCTAAATCAAATATGCACCGAGAGGGGGAGAGAGAATAAGAGACTGCTCCAAGGTTTAATTTTCTTCTGCAGTAAAGGTTAAAATTTCCATTGTAGTCTGTAAAATGTTAAGCAGAACCTGTGTTACAAAAGAAGGTTTGGTTTAGTAGAGCGACTGTTAGATAAAGAGTCTCAGGGCGGTCTGGAAGCCTGCAAGGGTGGTGGTAGAAGTGCAGGGGTTAAGGTGTCGGACAGCTAATTGGGATATTAAGTTCGATTCCCAGCACCACCAAGTTGCCACTGTTGTGCTCCCGAGCAGAGCCCTTTGCATAGATTTACTCTGAGTATGCCGGTTTCCTCCCGCCAGTCAAAAACATTACGTTAGATTAATTTGTGGTTCTTAATTGCCCATAGGAGTGTATATGTGTATGTGGCTGGCTCTATGATGAATTGGCATCCTTCCCGGGGTGTACCCCTTTGACCCCGAATTAAGAGAATAAGCGAGTATAGATGATTGAATATATATTTTCCAAAATTTAGACGAAAGGAATTTTGGCTGCTTCACCAAGTATTAATAAAAGTCATAATGTTTCTCAGGAGGTTCCTAGTCTCATAAAAACAATTACAATTAGAACATTATAAGTACAATAAAGGAGCTACGGGTAAACCAGGTATTATCTTTAGATAGGAATTATACGAAAATCCAAGGCAATTAATATATTTGTCCACAAGATGGCAGTCTGGAATCAAAATTATATTAAAAAGCTTGACTTCTACACAGCACGGTCGTCTCACAATAAGAACGTCGCTGGTTCGAATTGCGGATCAGGGTCTTTCTGTGCGTAGTTTGCGTGTTCTCCCCGCGCTTGCGTGGGTTTTCTCCGGGTACTCCGGTTTCCTCCCACAGTCCAAAAACATGTACATTAGCTTGATTGGTGATTCTAAATTTGCCTGTGAGTGCGGTTGTTCGTCTATGTGTGACCCTGTGATGGGCTAGCGTGTAGGATGTACACCTGCCTCTCGCCCTAAGTGCGCTGAGATAGGCACCAGCAGACCCCGTAACCCCGAATTTGGGAATAAGCGGGTAAGAAGATGAATGAATGAATGAATTCTACACTAAATGACTTGTGTGTTACTCTTGGGAAATTAATTGGTACAACTGGGCTATTGGCCATTAAGGACCTTGCTTAAGAGATGAGAATCAAACCTTTCTTGGTATCAGTCCCACATTAACCACTAAGCCGCCCTTTGAACTCGAATCGAACTCTGGACCTTCTTGATGTGAGACAACAGGAATAATCACAATGCCACCATGCCAGTCAATTTCCAAAAGAATAATAAGAGCGATAAGACATTAATAAATTAGCAGATTCATAAATTCTGAAACTATCAACATTATGTAAAGATATGTAAATATATTTATTTGTTTATTTATTAACATCCTGCCAGCTTTGAGGCTATTTTCTCTGCAAATACACACTAAGATTTGTTTGGAGGAAACAAGGGTACCTTGAGGAAATCCATGCTAGCACATGGAGAATATGCAAACTCAATACATATAGACCCGTGCCTAGGAATCGAATCGAACCTAGGTTTACATGCTTGGAGGCAATAGTTCTCACCACTAAGCCATTCTCAAATGTAATTACTGTATGCAATTATTCATTCCATTTCTAAACAAGTATAATCTTTTGTTCATATTAATAATATTAAAGAGTAGGCGGCGCAGTAGTGTAGTGGTTAGCAAGGTCGCCTCACAACAAGAAGGTTCCGGGTTCGATTCCCGGCTGGGGATCTTTCTGTGTGGAGTTCTCCCCACGCTTGCGTGGGTTTCCTCTGGGTACTCTGGTTTCCTTCAATTGTCCAAAAAACATGCAGATTAGGTGGATTGGTGATTCTAAATTGCCCATAGGAGTGAATGTGTGTGTGAATGGTTGTTTGTCTATTTGTTGCCCTGAGATGTACTGGCGACCTGTCCGGGGTGTACCCCCGCCTCTAACCCTATCTGCACCGGGATAGAGGCTGGTGGCTCCAGCAGACCCACCGGCAAGTGCTACAGACATTCACCAACAATTTGCTGTAGACGCTGGTAGTTTTGGGGCTGGACGTGAATCTGGAGCTGAGACAGCCATGGTTTCAACTTGCCAGAGCATTACTGCCAAGAAACCTCATCTCTGACTTTGATTGGCTCTGGCTTTGAACCTGGCTGTACAAGGAAACATTTCTTTCATTAAAATCGTTTTTATTTATATAATATTCTCTCCATGACAACCATTGTTAATGAACACATATAACCACAGCTGGAGTTACGCTTATAACAATGTTTGTGAAACGTTCTTTGAGATAATCTTCTAACCAGCGGGTTAGGGCCACACATTGATGAACAACACTCACTATGGGCAATTTAGACTTTCCAGTCAACCTAATGTACATGCTTTTAGGCTGTAGGAAGAAAACCGGAGTACCCAGATAAAAAAAAAAAACAAGCATGCAAACTCTGCACAGAAAGACCACTTGCCCAAGAAACGAACCCGGGACTGCTGTGAGGTGACCGTGCTAACCACTATTCCACTGCACTGCCTGGATAATCAACCATTTATCTTTTTATCTGCTTATTCTCTAATTCAGGGTCACAGGGGTTTGTTGGAACCTATCCCAGCGCACATAGGGCGAGAGGCAGGGGTTACACCTTGGACAGGTCGCCAGTCCATCACACTAGAATCACTAATTAACCTAAAGTACATGTTTTTGGAATGTGGGGGGAAACCAGAGTACCCGGAGGAAACCCACACAAGGAAACCACTATGCCACTGTGCAGTCCTGATAAAAATCAAGTGGGGTTCAATATGGAGATTTGGGGAAAAGGTTTTCATAAAAAATGTAATCTTTATATGTATGAAAAAACATGTAGGGCAACCAGTATTAAACTAACGATGGATATCAGTCAGAGGTTCAAATAGCACAAGACTTCACTGGATGAGGTTGGCATTGTTAGCCAAATGATATCCTGTATTGATTAGAAAATACTTACTCAATACCAAAAGATTCAATATATTATAAGAGCTGGGTGAAGCCAAGTTGTAGACCTTCTTCAGATTGTTGTGTCAAAGGTTACTGAGTACAACTGCAACTTTTCATATCTTCACATCCTCTCCTGATCATTTGTGGAGGCTATTAATAGCTGAACTCTGGTCATCCCCTCAACAATGTGGGGGTCAGGTGCCTGTTGCCCTCGCCGTGCTTTTCAGGCATACATACCAACCCTCAGGCATCCACACCCTGGCGCACCCCAGCTTAAATAACTTTCTTCTGCCTTCGGCGTATCCTCAGTTTCAATGGTGTCTAACACATGAACGTTCGGGTACGACGCTCTACAACCTAACGTCTCGTTTTGTTTCTTTCTTTTGTATTAACATTATTTTCCAGATTTGGGAAGACTCTTTGTGATTCCTAGCTGTATGCTGATAGAATAGAGAATTCCTTGAACCTTCTGGACTATAGAAACAGTTTTTCAACAGATCGTTGACCTTCTCAAGGAATCCAGTTGGTAAATATTCCATATACGTCTACATTAAACTCAGACAGTCGATTGTGATGTGGTGAAGATGTTCTGACGATTCCTAGGCACAACGCACAGACATTCTGCGGAGTTTTGTCTGTGACAGATCCTGAGTCACGTACACCAAAATAGAGACAGAAATACTTTATATGTCCACGAGGAAGAGCTGGTGCCTCAACTATCCGGAGGGTATAACGTTAATAAAAAAAATTAAAAAAAACACTGACAGGAACGGACAACAGGAAGCCAGTGGTCCCCATCAGCTGGACAACTTTTATGTAGTAGTCTAAAACAATTTGTCTGGGTTGGGAACATCAAAGGATAGAAGAACTCCAGTATGAATCCCCAAGGTGGCCATTATTTAAACAAGACAGCTGTGCTGTCCCCTTTGGGCGCCGTCCGTTTGACTGAACTTGCTTTGGGCTGTACTGTGATCTCGCTAGTGGTTCACGGTGCAGGATACAGTGCTGTCTATGGGATTTTCTGCTTGGTGGCATGGAGCTTTTGCTTTGCTCTCTCAGCAGCCATTTTCTCTCTGGATGTGACACGTCTCCACTCATGTCTTCCTGTGTCCTGGGAGAACCTGACTGTGACCGTAGCTGCACTGTCTTCTCTGCTCTATTTCACAGCTTCCATTGTGTACCCGGTTTATTTTGTGCGCAACGAATGCCCATATAACAACTGCGAAGTTCGGAATTTTCGAATAGCCGTTACTGTCTGTTCGTGGGCAGCGTTCTTCTCGTATATCGCTGAAGTTTCGCTGTCACGAACCAAACCAGCTCGATCTCCCAGCTACATGTCCACTTCATCTGGCCTCCTGAAAGTGCTTCAGGCTTACATCGGATGTGCCATTTTCATCACTCTTGCTAACGGAAGCGAGTTCTGGCGTCACCCTGCGACTGTGTACTGTGTTGCAGTGTTTGTGTTGTGTTTCGTTGTAACTGTGCTGGTGGTGGTACTAAGCGTGCTTGGACGCAAAACCTTCTTAAGTTTGCCTCTCGACCGTTTTGTGGTGCTTTACACCTTTGCAGTTGTGCTGCTCTATGTGAGTGCTGCCGTGATCTGGCCCATATTCTGCTTTGACAGGAAGTACGGCACACCACTCAGACCTCAGGGCTGTCCTGGAGGGAAATGCGCATGGGACAGCCAGCTTGTGGTGGCAGTTTTTTGCTTTCTTAACCTGGCGTTTTATATTGCAGATCTTTGCTGTTCGCAGAGAACAAGATTTGTGACACGCCAGCCTCGTGTGTAATCCATAAACACGCTACTGCTACCTGCTTTCAACAAGCAAAATGTACAAACACACTCAAAGGACCATGCACTCGCAATAGACACTTTTTCTACATAACTAAGACAACACATACCTGCTTAACCTTTCTGTTGGCTTTGGGTCAAATTTGACACATTTTTAAAAGCTTTTATTTTAGCATATAATTTGTTTTAGGTAAATGCTTGATTTTAGTGAAACTAAACCATTTTCTATGTCATGCTTTATAAACAGTTCAAGTGGGTTATGTGTATGTTTGATGCGATTACCAACAGAAATATTAATATCTTATTAATATGTAATTAATTTTTAAAATCAAGTCATAGAGATTAGTCATAGTATCGAACATTTTATTTGAAAACCGGGCGGTGCGGTGACGTACTGGTTATCACGATCGCTTCACAACAAGAAGAGTCCTGGGCCAGGGGTCTATTGGTGCGGAGTTTGCATGTTCTCCCCGCGTTTGCGTGGGTTTTCTCCGACAGTCCAAAAACATGTACATTAGGTCAATTGGTGGTTCTAAATTGCCCATAGGAGTGAATGTGTGTGTGAGTGGTTGTTTTGTCTGGGATAGGCTTCAGCAGACCCCCGTGACCTGGAACAGGCGGGTAAGAAGCATGAATTTGAAAAATTAAGAAATGGTTTAGTGGGTTAAGGCCCTAGCGCATAGACCCTGCCGACCCTGGTTTGATTCCTGCTTGGATCCTTTCTGCCCCTACCTTTTTGTCTCCTTTTTTTATCGTCTTAAAATATAACTTACAAAGAAAAAAAATAATAATTTGTTCCTAGAGGGTTTTGTGGAGGTTGTGGTATTGTTATATAGATGTTGTTCTTGTATTGTTGCAGTTGCTTGCTTGTTTTAGGTTCATTTCTACTTATTTTTACTTGCATTTATTTACGTTTACTTATTTTTTATGATTTTTATAAGAACAGAATTGTTAGCAATTAAAAATTTGACAACAATGTTTAGACTGTAATTCTGGGCTAATTAGCTGAAAAACTATTCAACATGCTCCAGTTCTCCCAGTATGGTTAAAGGCTGTTTCTCTCAATCTTTTTTTTAAATGACTGGACACAAAATGTCCTCACACACTTCATCACACACATCTATTTAATCTCTAGGACTGTTTCTCCTTACATACCTTTGTAAAACAGCTGTAACATAACCGCTGTTATTCTACTCATTATCTTCTCCCGGCAGATCCTCTTCTTGTCCTTCAGCCAGCTGGTTAGTCTCTCTCTCTCTCTCTCTCTCTCTCTCTCTCTCTCTCTCTCTCTATTTTTGTCAGCATGTTCTGCTCTACTGGAGGATACAGTGACCAATCCCGCCAGCTCAGCATCACGCCATTAGGATCGGCAGATTTTTCACTCAACTCTTCATTTTCTCCAGCCAGTGCTCTATCGTTCTCTATCAATCATACTCTATCTTAAATCACATATTGCTGATCTGTTCATCTATGGCCACTTTTCCTCTCTTTTGTTATCTACCCATGGCTATTTCTTATCCTTTGTTCCCTTGTTCTAGTAGATGGCCATAAAAAAGAGGCACCTGATTTCTACCCATTGCATCATATCAATGATCACAGCTGACCGGATTTAAAAAAAAAAAAAAAAGCAATCAAGATCATTTAAAATTTATTGCTTTAGGAGGTGATAGACATGAGAGTAAGACATCAGGATTTTCAATAATGCAATAAGAAGCAATTTCAAATAGGTTTTGCACCATTTCTTCAACTTCCTTTATTCAGCCAGGTTTGTTTACTGGCAGAGAAAATGTCGCTAAAAAAAAACAAAAACAAATGAAATTTAATGTATGTATTTATCTTTTCTCTTCTTTTACATTTTTTACAGTATGTATTTAAAAAGTATGATTTCTGCTGTTTGTTTTGTTCTTCTTTTTAAACAAAGAAACATAACTGTATGTTTTTTTCTACACTTGAAAATGTACAATGAAAAAAAATTGACGCTGCGGTAAAATAAAGTGCCAATAACGAACACCGTTCATCCCCTGGAGTGTGTTTTGGAGTGTGTTATAAAGCATCCATGGGCATAATCAAAGTGTGAGTCCATGCATAAGACTCTCCAGAGTGTGTGTGTGTGTGTGTGTGTGTGTGTGTGTGTGTGTGTGTGTGTGTGTGTGTGTGTGTGTGTGTGTGTGT
>JAOTRA010000003.1:3120562-3145008 GCA_026260255.1 Pseudolaguvia tuberculata | reverse complement strand
ACAGGGTAGTGTGGAGAAGAGTGATCCACTGTGGCGACCCCTAACGGGAGCAGCCGAAAGGAGAAGAAGAAGAAGAACCTATTTGTGGTGTCGGGGATCGCACATTGCCTCATAACAAGAATGTCCTGGATTCAATTCCCTGTGTGTGGAAACTCTGTGCGGAGTTTGCATGTTTTCTCCGGGTACTGCGGTTTTCTGTCCAAAAACATGTAAATTAAGTTGATTGGTGATTGTAAATTGTCCATAGGAGTGAATGTTTGTGTGAGTAGTCGTTTGTCTATGTGTTGCCCTGTGATGGACTGGCGACCCGCCCAGGGTGTACCCTGCCTCTCTCCCTATGTGAGCTGGGATAGGCACCAGCAAACCCCTGTGACCCTGAATTAAGGAATAAGTGGGTAAGTAGATGAATGAATGAACCTATTGAGCATGAATCTGTTTGAGACCCGAGGAGGGGAGGCGAGAGACTGGGGAGACATGAGAGTTCCTCAGCAGAAAGGAACTCTCTTGTAACGTAAAACATTTAACGATGCAAAGCATTTCTTTAAATCTTAGATTAATAATTTTAAGTATTTAATATATGACCGTAATTTTAATAAATGGCTGAATAACTGAGTGGGTATTTTGTAATCGGTAGGTCTGCCAAAATAAACAGGATGAGTGTAGGCTTCATTGGCGCAGGTCAGCTGGCCCAAGCCTTGGTGAAAGGCTTTACCGCAGCGGGTAAGAGCAAATTAACTTTTATTTACTACCCACAGAACTTCATAGGTTTCTTGGTGTCTTACCGGAAAAAACGATTTTATTTAATTAATTTGCTGTAATCAGTGATCAGCCTCTCTCTCTCTCTCTCTCTCTCTCTCTCTCTCTCTCTCTCTCTCACACACATTTCTTGTTGTTACTACTTGCTATCTCCTCTCAGGTGTAATTGCAACTCACCGGATCACGGCTAGTTCTCCAGATACAGATCTGCCGACAGTGGCTGGGCTCAGGGTCAGTGTGTTTTGGCTTGTGTATGTGTGTGTTCAGAGTGGCTTATTGATACACTGTAACCGTTAGCTTTTATGTAATCTTTATCCTATAATTTTCTTTCCTTTTTTTAACCACTTATTTTTTATTTTTTAGAAAATGGGTGTGAACTTCACAACTAGCAACAAAGAAACAACGCATAAAAGTGACGTCCTGTTTTTAGCTGTCAAACCTCATATTATTCCTTTCGTTCTGGATGAAATCGGACCTGATATCGAGGACAGGCATCTCATCGTGTCTTGTGCCGCCGGGGTCACTATTAGCTCCATTGAGAAGGTCTTTTGCCTTTTTTTCCCCATTCTTTCATCTTCTTACCCGCTTATTTCCTCATTCGGGGTCATGTGGGTCTGCTGGAGCCTATCCTAGCTCACATAGGGTAAGAGGCAGGGGTACAACCAGGACAGTTTGCCAGTCCATCGCAGGGCCACACACAAACAAACAACCACACGCACACACATTCACTCCTATAGGAGTGATAATTTTGATTTGATTTGATGAAAAAGGTCATTTTGATTCGCCTATCAACCTAACGTACATGTTTTTGGACGGTGGGAGGAAACCGGACGACCTTATTTGCTTGAAACAGATGTGTATATATATATATATATATTTTGTTTGTACTGTTTTTGATTCACACAATGTTTTCTGCCAGGCTTGTGCTGGTGCTCTGCCATAGCCGGCACTTTTTCAGTACTACCCCGTGTTTGCACTAGCACAGAGGGGACTGGGGCTTGTTGGTTACTTGGATGGTGAATCGGTTAAATTCCATGGTTGTCTTACCCAACTAAACCTGAATTAAACTCTACCACAGGTGGACTCTCTTTCAGGCTCTGCTTTAAGCTCAGCTTCTCTGTATTGGTGCCTATTCTTTGAATTATCTTTGCAGATGGGTGTATAGATTGGGTTTCCTGTTTTGGGATTAGTAATGGCATATATAATGTTAGCTAAAAAAGGAATTAGTAATAGGTAATAATAATATTATTATTTATCCATCTTCTAACCCTCTAAAACCTGGAAAGTTACTAACCAGCGTTTCATTCCTGGTAAACACATGAAAGTTAAAAAAAAAACAAAAAAACAAATTGCTCTGGAAAAAGCTTTGTGTCCTAGAAAAGAATTATTATTTTAATGTTTTTTTTCCCCTCCAAACGGTACGAAAGACAAAACGCTCTGTTCAGGGAACGCCGAGTTTTGCCACGCAAGCAATCATTTTTAAGGTACAGGCTTGTGTTGGTGGTTGCGGGTGGTTGGAATAAAGTGCCTGACTATATTTCTTGTACTGCTTTCTGACTTTTGAAGAAAGAAGTATATTATTTTAAGTTGTGAAACTGTGAGCCATGTTCTCATAATAATAAAGTTTTCCTGGAGGTCTTCTGGAAAGAACAGAAAAAACAACTTTAACTATTGTTTCAGTCAAGTTGTACATTCTGGCTATTTGTTGGTTTCATTTCTAAACACATATTTTTCCCCAATAGATTTTTTAATATTTTTCCCCAATAGATGCTGATTGTTTTATATAAATATAGATTTCATGGCTTATAGATTTAGTAACAGGATATTGTTCTTCTCCTAGTGTGAGTAATAATGTTTTAATTAAATGTTCTAACCTTTTTTCTTATTAATTAAAACTAATCCTAATGTCTCACTCTCTTTCACTCTGTATAGAAATTATTGCAGTACCGCACTAACCCTAAGGTAATCCGTTGCATGACTAACACCCCTGTGGTGGTGCGCGAAGGAGCCACGGTATATGCTGCCGGCACGCACGCTGAGGTGGAGGATGGGAATCTTCTTGAGCAACTGATGGCCAGTGTAGGATTCTGCACGGAGGTGGAGGAGGATCTGATCGACGCTGTTACAGGGCTCAGTGGCAGTGGACCAGCTTATGTGAGTGGAAATGATGAGGTTTGCTATTTGGATGCTGAATAAGCAAATCCTTTATATACAGATGGGGCACAATTTGCTGAATTATTTAGTTCAGTTAACCTGTGATGAGATTTTTTTTTTTTTTTTTTTAGTGTAGCACAATTCAGAAATGAGCAGTCAGCGTTTGACAAGGTGTTTTTTGCTTGTTTGTGCGTGTCCAGGCTTTCACGGCTCTCGATGCACTGGCTGATGGAGGTGTGAAGATGGGTCTGCCCAGAAGACTGGCTGTGCGTCTGGGAGCACAGGCACTGCTTGTATGTAGTGCTCTTAATACATATATATACTACGTTTTACAATTGTAGCATTTGCCAGACGCTCTTTTACAGAGCGACTTACATTTACACTTTATTGGCAAAAGTTTTTGGTTACCTGACATTCAGATCCATGTGTGGTTCCTCTCCAAACTGTTGCTACAAATCTGGAAACCTAGAATGTTTTGTAGATTGTAGCATTACATTACATTTGGTGGCTCAAATGGTTAAGGTGCCAAGTTGTTGATCGGGAGACCAGGAAGACCGGGGTTCAAGCCCCACCGCCAACGAAGACCTGGGTTCAAGTCCACCACAGTTGAGTCTTTGAGCAAGACCCTTAACCCTTCCTGCTCTAGGGGCGCTGTACAATACCCTGCGCTCTCACCCCCAACTTACAACTTAAGATGGGATATGTGAAGAAAAACATTTCACTATATGTTGGAGTGTGTATAATCATGTATGTGACCAAATTAATTGGAATTGGGAATGAACTTACTGGAACTAAGAGACTCCAACACTGTTCCAGCATGACAATGAGCCTGAGAAAAAAAAGTGCTGGGTTATTTATTGCAGTGAAAAAAGCCAGTGTTTGCCACAAAGTTGTGATCTTACCACCACTGATGGATGAACTGGAATGGTGATTGACTCACCCCAGACCTCCTTACCCAGCATTAGTGTCTGATCTCATTAATACTGTTGGAGCTGAATGAAGAGATATCTCACATTCAAGCACAACATTGGAATAAAAGGTCATACTAGGAGACTGGAGCTTCATCCAGTAGCAAAGATGGGAATCAATCTAGATGATTATGTTAAAAGTCACGTGTTTTGGGATGCTCAGTTGACCAAAAACTTCTGGCAATATAGGGCATCTCTTTTATACATCTGACCAATTGGAGGCATTTATTGATTGGGCTAAGGGATGGGACTGGAAAGGACCCAAGCCAGGAATCAAACCTGGTCTTCGGAGTGTAACGACAATGTTTTTAATGGAACGGGATATCTAACTGGTTAAAATAAATGTAACTGCCTAATATGGCTTATATTATTTTTTTCAATTTCAGGGCGCTGCAAAAATGCTCCTGGATTCAGAGCAGCACCCAGGCCAGTTAAAAGACAACGTGTGCTCACCAGGGGGCGCCACTATCCACGCCCTGCACTTTCTGGAGAGCGGTGGTTTCAGGAGCCTTCTTATTAATGCCGTGGAGGCTTCGTGTATCAGGACAAAGTACTTTCACCCCACCTTTTAATCTTTTCAACGGATAAACCATTTTTAGACATGAGCTTGATCATGGCCTCATCCTGTCTGTGTGTTTTTCTTTTCTTTTGTCCAGGGAACTGCAGTTTCTGGCTGATCAAGAGAAAATCTCTCCCGCCGCTATTAAAAAGACTACCCTGGACAAGGTGTTGCAGCAGCCTGGTGTCTCTCCTAACACAGTGGGAACCAAGAGCAGGGTCAACCTGTTCAACAACAAGAAAGTCTAAGAAAAATTTGACGTACACACACGCACACTCTTATATACCCTGTCTTAGACTGAAAGGAACAGAAGTGCATTTCCAGCATGCTGTCTATCGTCTTGTACCTCTCTACAGCAGCAGACAGTTCGATCGCTCCCTCGGGAATAACATCAGGACTTACAGCCAGCAGATGTTTCAGAATGTTTTTTCTTTATTAGAGTCCCCCTGCTTTCACAGCGTAAATCAACAATAATATTAAATGTTTTGTAGGCTATCTATCTATTTGTAATGTCATTTCTAAGCGTTCACCTTTTAAATAATGTGGGTTTTAAACCCAAACCCTTGTATGTATATCCTTTCCTTTGGGCTTTACTTTAGCACTTAATTATATATTATATTGTATTTGCACAGTGATTCACTGTAGTGACTCACCACACCTACTCTTCAGAATTCTACAGTCGCTTAAACCTTTTCAATTTCTTCATCTGTAAAAGGAATTGAAGGTACAAATGTCATACATGGTCTGTCTTCGGGCAACGTCTTGTCTGCTGTCTCGTCTCTGTTCAAGCTCTTTACAATGTATAAAAGAAGTGTGTTCGGTTTTTACTTGGAAACATACTTGATACCTTTTGTGGGGAGAAAAAAAAGAAACTTGTCCTGTTGTACATCAGAAGGAATTCCAGTATGTTGTAACAAATGAAACTGTCTCAGGTTCCTGTCATCTTGAAGTAAAATGCTGAATCTAATTTTTTAAAAGTTTTGATTATTTATAGCAGATGGTGCGATGGCGTAGTGGTTAGCACAGTCGCCTCATAACAAGAAGTTCCCGGGCCGGGAATCTTTCTGTGCGGTGTTTGCATGTTCTCCCCGTGCTTACATAGTATTCCTCCGGGTACTCCGGTTTCTTTCCCACAGTCCAAAAACATGTACATTAGATTGAGTTAGTGAGTCTAAATTGTCCATGTGAGTGGTTGGTTGTTTGTGTGACCCTGAGTTGGGCAGGTGCCCAGTGTGTACCCCCACCTCTTGCGTTATGTGCACTGGGATGGGCTCCAGCAGACCCCCCCCCCCCTCGTGACTCCGAATTAGGGAATAAGCGGGTAAGAAGATGAATGATTATTTAAATCATTGTTTGTTTCTTTTCATTGCTAAACATCAAGTAAAAAAATCATTTTGACTTAAGACGACCAAATGAGCTTTAGATAAAGAATTTCCATTTATTCCCTGCGTGTAATTATAGCAAGAGAATAGTATGCATAATTAATGGTTTGGTAATTGAATTAACTGGAAACCTTTCCCTAAAGTCCATTAGTCAACCTTACAGGACGCCTTTAATAACCTGTGTACTCTATCATTTATTGCAGTACCAAGCACAAATTCTAGTGCAGTGCCTAAAAATCCAAATCCATGCTTCAGATTTTTTAGTCTGTGATGATAACACCCTATGATTTCAGCTTTTGACAATGCAGATTGCATCACTTTAAATTTACCCTCACAAGCTACAATACCACTTCCTAAATTTTTGGTCAACCAGCCGAGATCATATTTGGAACAAATTGCTTAAAAGAATTCTTTTGTTACTTCAGTCTTTAGTCCTGCACTTTACGCAATGAAGATGAAGTGAGATTTATACAGATTGAAATGCTTTTATTATGTGTCCTGCTGATGAAATAAGCTGTACATACATTTTGTCAGTCAGTATCATATTTGGTTCAGGTATCCCAAGTATTTTCCGTCTGGTCAATTAAAAAAAAAAAAAACTGCTCTGTGGATGTGAATGCAATTTTGTAAGTTATTTATAAAATAAGAGATAATAGAAAATGGCTTTTGTTGCATTTTTAAGCACCTCAAAATGCTTTTTATTGCATTTACATTCATTCATGAACAATGGTTTTCCCTAATGGCTAAGTTAAATGAATTATTAAACAGAGTAGATTAGAGTAAAGACTCTTGATTAGAGACACGAGTCTAAGGTTTTAACTCGCATTAAAGAATAACCATGACTGCAACATAGTACATGGTTTCCTATTATAAAATATTTAAACATTTTGTCTAGTCACAAGTTGTCTGAGTTGTGCATTATTAGTAACTTCTTTCTTCTAATCAGAATCTTATGGCTCTAATGAGATCTGGTAGCTGTGTGGTTCAGGTGTGGAGCTGCTCAATAGAAAATCGTCGGTTCAATTTCCAGCATCACCACCGCCTGAACAAGGCTTTAACCTTTGACTGCTTAGTTGAAAAAGATCATTTATAAGATAAATATAAGTTGGGGGCGGCACAGTGGTGTGGTTAGAATGGTCGCCCTACAACAAGAAGGTCCCGGGTTCGATTGCAGGGTCAGGGATCTTTCTGTGCAGAGTTTGTATGTTCTTCCCGTGCTTGCGTGGATTTTCTCCAGGTACTCCGGTTTCCGCCCCAAAAACATGCATGTTTAGTTGATTAATGAGTCAAAATTGCCCATAGGAGTGAATGTGTGTGTGACTGGTTGTTTGTCTATGTGTGGCCCTGTGATGGACTGGTGAACTGTCCAGGGTGTACTCCTGCCTTTCACCCTATGTGCGCTGGGATAGGCACCAGCATGACCCAGTGACCCCGAATTAGGGAATAAGCGGGTAAGAAGATAAAAATAAATAAAATATTATATATATTATAAATAATAAATAATAATCATTGGAAAACCTTTCAATACACATCATTGCCTTATTTCAGCTTCAAACTGAAAAACAGGTACAGCAGGACAAGCAGTCATCTCTGTGCATCAGTCACAAGAGAAAATATCCTGATAGGGAGCCATAAGCTTCATTTTTCTTCCTTGTTGAATTGCATAATAACGTTTTATTCCGCTTGACACTTGCTGCTTATTTGTGCAGATGTCCAAATATTGATATTATTATCATCTATATGTGCCCCTGCGATTGACAAGCAACCTGTCCAGGGTGTACCCTTGCCTCTCTTCTTATGTGCACTGGGATAGGCTCCAGCAGACCCCATGACTCCAAATAAGGGTATAAGAGTATAAGTGAATGAATGAATGATTAAATTATTTAATCTCTTTTTAGAATCACGTCTTGTTTCTGTTTTGCATTTTATTGTGAAACAAAACCTGACCGGATCACTCGTATCACTCTTATAATAACTTCCACACTACTGGAAAAACTGTTGATGGATGTGAGATATTAGTGTAGTGAGATCAGAGACATGGGTATGTTAGGAGAGAAGGTCTGGGCTGTAGTCGTTTTCGGCTCAAGTTCTTTTATTCAAACTGTAACACATCATGTCTTCATGGAACTTTGTGAGGAATTTTGTGCACAGAGGCATTGCCATGCCAGTAACTGTGTTCGTTTTACTGAATGGAAACATTAATACTACATCATACCCAACTCCAATCTTTGCTTCCGACTTGGTGGCAAACATTTGAAGAATTGACAGTTCACTAGTAAAGTGTTATGACACAGTGCAGTGAATATTACATCCAAGTAACATTTTGCACCACCTAACTCACCCCCATACTAATGCCTGTATTTTCAGTCTACCACTGACTGGAGTCTAACATTTCTCCTGTGGTGAAAAAGGTGTGCTGCTGTACTTGGCTAGTACTGGTAGTACCCCAGACAGCCAGAAGTCTTCTCTATTTATAGAACAGAATTTTGTATAGATTTTTTTACTTACTGGCTGTCATAGTGAGAAGGCACGATATGCTGCCTGGAGAGACAGGCTGCCTGTTTTAGAAATTCACTGTCAGCGTCAGGTGCAACAAGACACCTTGGGGATGACCCACATGTCAGACAGCGCAGTGAACAAACCATGAACCAACAGTACAATTTTTGGAAAGCCATCACTCTCTCGAACATCAGTGGGTATGAACAATGACATCATGGAAGCATGCCATTCCTTATAGGCACAGTAGCACAGTTCTGTATTATGATATCTTATGGTAGTTTCTCAACAAACCACACAGTCACAAGCGTTCCTCTTGGCCCTCTGCTAGGCCCGTCTGTGTTTTATCACCTATGGTGAATCCAATTTATTTCTAAACAATTCCACATGCCAATTGCTGAAAAATGTGCAGAACCGATTAACCCTCCTCACTATAGAAAAAGAGTGATAATGAGAAACATGGGAAGTGCCTGTCTCTTCTTGAGGGAGATGTTTTCATGTCCCTCAAGTATTCTGAATGACAAGCAGCAGTAGGATTAGTTCCAGTGTCAGCGTGGCGATTAGAAATTCTGGCCTTGTGTAGAGCTTTCTGAGGGCCACTATTTATTTGCGTGTATGATGGAAAGTCAAGTAGGCACTAAAGTATGCAGCTAATCCCTCTTTTATTCCTGAGGTTACACCACGTCTACCTCATCAGTCTAAAACACTGATAACTCCTCACTCAAACAGCTTCTATTAAGATGCTATTTCCTTAAAAACAGGTTGGCCTCGGCAACCCTGTTCTTGCTGTCTGGTTGTATTATTTAAAAAAAAAAAAAAAAGAAACTGTCATGTGATGGACTTTAATCATTCTGCAAAGCCATCTTACTTTGTCAACTATGGGGAACAGTAACATTTGTTGAAACCTGCGTTTTCTCAATTTCTAGGTACCTTATCATTCATCCCACCCTTCAAGTTTCTGAAAAAAAAACCACACTTTAGCATCAATGTATTCATACAGAAGGTACCAGGAAGCTGGAGGGAGGGAGTGAAATGGGTCTGTGATGTAAAATTTTATCATTGCTGTGCAGCTGGTGGCTGGAAGGGGAAAAAAGGAAATGAAGGGTTGGTTTGACACTGGGTAAGACTGCTTGCTTGCAGCCGCAGTGAATCATCACTTTGGCTTCCTTTCCTGGAGCTGGCTACTTCAGCCAGGCTAAGCACCGAGCTCACACACAGAGAGCAAACAGAGCTCTGCTCAGATATAATTAGGCTGGAAGATGTCAACGCTTTGAGTAAATCCTGCATTCATTTTATATCGCTCACAAAAGGTCCTCTTGAACAAGCCCTGCCATGGATATGCGTCTACATGTAGCAGTTGCACTTTTTGTCTGTTAAAAAAGATGTATGTATATTTATGGATAATATAAATGAGATTCGGACATCCACTACATCCAACATGTCTTTAATGTCATGTGACATACTGTACATCATGAAAAAAGTGCCATTTTAACTATTTTAAGTGTCTAAAAAGTGCTGCGACTCATCTCTCCTGTGAGCTCATTGGATAGAAACGTGTCCATTGTATGCATACATTCATAGTATAATCCTGGATGAAGTAGTAGGTCATCTGGGAACCTAGTGATTTTTGCCTAGTGATTTTCAGGATTGGATTTGGAAATAATACATTTGAAAACAGCAAAAGATTTTTGGTGCTTTATAGAACCGACAGAAATGCGGGGAGATAGGGAATAGAACCTGAATCTCATGAGCTCAAATGTTTACGTGGGTCATCACTACACCATGGTGCCAGCATATTGTTTTCTTTTTCATTTAATTTTAATTTCCTATATCTTTCTTGTAATTTTAGACAGAAGCAATCAGTGAAATCCTTTCTATTTTCATTTACTTAAACAAAGACCTTCTTCAGTTTATTCACTAAACATGGGAACATTTTATATAAGCTGATTTATCTCTCACCTGATTTATGAGCTATTGTAGCTTGGGAAATACATCTGGGAAAACAGAAGGGTTTGATTGGACTTCCCTAAATTGCTGCAGTCATTCTAATATACTGTACTGGAAGGAAATGATATAAAATAAAAACTTAAATAAGATGTACCGGCAAGTAAGCAGTATCATAATTCTAAACATATCTGTGCAATATATAATATATATATTGGGTATGTTATTGGATTAAACTTGGGAAAATTTAATCATACCCAATTGTCACGTCTGTTTTTCCAACATCGGATTCCAGATTTAGCCTCTCTTTTATTCCTGTAAAAATCTTCCAACTAGATTCCAGTCAAATGTAATTAGTAAGACCATCATGTTGTTTAAGAGGTCTTGGGTTCATTCTAAAAGATGTTTAATGTGGTTCATTAAAAGTCTTCGTGGAGCTCAGAGACTTTATGTACTGGAAGATTTTCATGCTGAAACCGTGTTTAGGCTTCTTATTTCCAGTTCTATTACATCAGTCCAGTGAGAAAATGATGTAATACTACAACATATAAAGACATTCTAGACAACTGTGTACTTTTAACTTTTTGCAGAAAACAGACTATGGAGGTGTGCTAATCAGGTGTCCACAAACATTTGCCATTTTTTCCATGACATATTGGTATGCGACCCTATCAAATTTAAGATCGGGGATAATCTGTTTATTTAGTTTGACTTCCATTAACTGTAGAAGTCAACGGTTCAAGATAAACAACGTTTATTATATAGTATAAATGTATTAATAAACTCTTTTACATGGGGATTAAAAATACTCTACATAGTTTTGTTTAGTGATATTATTTACCAAAATATATTTAGGATAATCACAATAATTGCAACTATCGAATAATTAAATTGAAACTAAATGTTTCATATAAAAAAATGTAATTTTTTTCAATCTTGCCACTTTTTTTTTAATGTCTCCTTATATAAATGACAAAAGGACAACTATCTTCATTCGGGTGACTCCAGATAGTTTCATTAGAAAATAATTTCTCCTTTATATGTGTGTATTGTTTATTTTGTCTGATCCATCCTGATACCTTACTGAGTCTTACCACTTAGTGGTGCTCACTGCTGCTATGGGTGGTGGTACTTACATACCATGGCATTTACATTATTGTTGTCGTAGATGGTTTTACGCTCGGGTCTCCATCATTAAATATTTGATGATTTTAGCAAGGATAAATGAATAAATCTGGAATAAATGTATAAATTATGATGATTAATTTTTTAAGAGTATTAATGAGTTTCTCATAAGCTTGTGGTTACACAATTACAACTGATTAAAGACGGTTGTAAAAGAACAATGATTTACAACCACACACTCCATTGTTACTCAGTTATGAATGAGTTTCCTTTATTAAATCTGCTTCTTTGAAAATTTCTTCCTCATATCATGTCCTCACAAGTTTTGTCTCATCACATTTGCCTCTGGCTTACTCATTACAACTCATTACAAATTAAAAACTCTTTTTAACCTAATTTTACCTTTCACCCCCCCCCACCCCTCATTTTACCTTTTATTTTAAAGTTTGTGTAATCCTGCTATGAAACAATGTTCACTGGCTAATTGTTAAAGGTACAATATGAAAAGGAACTGGATTAAATATTGAGTTCAATAAAGAGGTGAAGAGAAAAAGAGTGAGTGAGTAAGAGGAAGAGCAAGAAAAAAAGAGAAAGAGATTGAGCAAGAGAGAGAGAGAGAGAGAGAGAGAGAGAGAGAGAGAGAGAGAGAGAGAGAGAGAGAGAGAGAGAGAGAGAGAGAACATTTACATTTTTCCATTTTGACAAAAATGTGTTCTGCAACAAGGCCCCCCATCACTGGGCTGTGACCCCTAAAAGGTTGTTGTTGTGCCCCTTAAAACAGTTTATAAATATAAGTAAAAATAATGTTAATGTAGTTTTTATAAAACTCAGAAACTAAAGTTGATATGTGTGTTATTTCTATAATAATGAACCTGTTTCTCTTTTTGGTTGCGTCGCATTTCATGCATCTTTAATTTGCGATATATATAATATACACTTTGTCGTCGTCGTCCCCCCCCCCCTTCTCTCCCCACCCCATTGGCAGCGGTATGCTCCTCCGTTAGTATTGTGGTTAGCACGGTCGATTCCCGGATCGGAGATCTTTCTGTGTAAAGTTGTCATGGTCTCTCAGCGATTGCGTGGGTTTCCTCAGGATACTCCGATTTCCTCCCACAGTCCAAAAATCACGTAGATTAAGTTTATTGGTGATTGTAAATTGTCCATAGGAGTGAACGTGTGTGTGAGTGGTTATTTGTCTATGTGTTGCCCTGAGATTGACTGGCGACTTGTCCAAGGTGTACCCCCGCCTCTCGCCCTATGTGTGCTGGTATAGGCTCCAGCAGACCCCCTTGACCCCGAATTAGGGAATAAGCGGGTAAGAAGATGAATAAATGAATATATATATCGGGGGTTATGTTCCTTCATTCATCTTTTTACACGTTTATCCCAGCTCACTTGGGGCGAGAGGCGAGGCTACAGACTGAACAGGTCTCCAGTCCATCTCAGGGCCATAGATAGGCAAATAACCCCTCACACACACACATTCACTCCTATGGGCAATTTAGAATCACCAATCGACCTAATCTGCATGTTTTTGGACTGTGGGAGGAAACCGGAGTCCCCGGAGGAATCCCACTCATGCGCAAAGGTTATGTTTTAATTTTATTTAAACGTAAAACAAGAATTTCTGTTTATACATTTTGGTTGATACCATTTATATATTCAGCCCGCATGTGACATAAGGTAACAGGTGGCTTTGGCTTTTTTAACTGCACCTGTTCCTTTAAAACTTCCTCCTAAACTTGCGTAGTTCCTTCATGAATGAAACCACGTGACCAAACATCATATGACGTCTGGCCTCTTCGGCACAAGAGAAAGCGGATCAACAAGGAGAAGGTGGGAGTGTTACAACAATTTCCGAAGCAGCGTCGGCAAAAAAAAAACTTCACCTCCGCCGCATCATACTTCTACTATTAAACCCCGTAGCAGTGTCGGAACCGCTTTCCGTTCACATTCGGTAAGTAAACGGAACATTTGTAGAGCGCGGCAGAAGGACTCGAGTTAGCGGACACTCGCGGGCGGTCGCGTCGCGTCGTGTCAGAGTCGCTGGCTTGCGGATCTGTTTTGCTGAGTGCGCACGCTTCGGCATTTCGACTCTCCAGCTTGTGTGTGTGTATGTATGTGTGTGTGTGCGCGTGCGCGCGCGCGTGTGTGTGTCAGCGTGCGTGTACGCGTGTGTCAGTCTTACGAAAGCCACAAGCTTCTCTTATTTAAAGGCGCTCTAAGCCGTGCTGATTCATCACGATCATCATCCATCATCATCATCATCATCATCATCATCATCATCATCACGGGGTCAGACCGAGAAGCCGCGCCGTGTTTGTCTCGGCTGGACAGCCACCTAGAGGAGCCCTTTAACCGCTACACAAAGGAGACGTTACGGGAGTAAGTTCTCGCTTTATTTTCCGGAACAATTAGTCCAGGTGTGTGCAGATGTGTTGGCTGGAAGAATGTGACGCTATATGAGATGCGCTTTGAAGCTACCGTTGAATGCGTGTGTACGTTGTGTTTATGTCCGTGTGTATGTATGTATGTATGTATGTATGTATGTATGTATGTATGTATGTATGTATGTATGTATGTATGTATGTATGTGTGTGTGTGTTAGTGCTGATAATAACGTAGAAACGTGACAAAAACACACACGGAGACACACCCCCCCCTCCTCCTCCCCCTCTTCCGCCATCCTTTTATCTCTCTATCTCCATCTATATACACACATAGAGAGTACAGCACACTGAAACCTTCGAACGGGTGTATTTAATGTTAGGGTTCTAATGATAATGATGATGATGATGATGATGATGATGATGATGACCATCATCATCATCCAAGCCTGGCAAACAGAATCTTCTGTGATCTATTCTCCCATCCTCATCCTCGGCTTGGATGTAAGATTAAGATAGGGGATGTTATGAAGCAGGTTTCAGCCTTAGCTTGTTATTTCCCACCAGGAACTAAAAATGACAGCCAGGCTCCCACCCTGTTTGCCAGCATAGTAGTAACTAGGTGGCTAATAATAGCATGATGATGTTAGACTTACTATTTGCAGAAGGTTGTAGCCTGTGGTCATGATGTCTGTTGTTTTTGTGTGAGGTTGCTCATTATAGCAGCAGAAAGAATGTAAAAATCACACTTCATTCTAGAGGTTTGTTTTGGTGGTTCTGTTTGACTCTGCCATTCTATACAGATGTTGTGCAAAATGCTGAAACTTAAATAATCCTGGAGCGATCATGTTTTTATTGATAATTTGTGGCTATGCTTATCAAATTTCATGGGTTTGTATTTATTTTAGCTCAGGGGGTGAAAATGCTGATTCATCAGACCCTGTGATTGTGGTTTGGGACTGAGACCCGTGGAGTCTACCAGAAGTAACTGAATTAATGACCTGGATGCACTCTAAACATGTGTGTCTTTTTATTAATATGTTTACGGTATAAGAATCAGAATGAACTTCATTAGCCAGTAGGTTGTAAAGAATTTGTTTTGGTGACCAAAGTGTATCTTTAAGTAAAATAGAAATAAAAAGAGAGCAAAAAAAAAGAATAACATTTTTATATGATTATATGTAAATATTCTCTTTAAATAATGACTTTTTTGCATTTCCTACATTTTTGTATAAACATAGTAGATGCTTACATATTAAAATATTCTCTCTCTCTCTCTCTCTCTCTCTCTCTCTCTCTCTCTCTCTCTCTCTCACGGTTCATGCAGATCCATGCTACTTATGACTGAAAGCAGAAAGGCAAAGAATCTTCAAACTAATTGCCACAAAGCACAATTAGTTGTTTTTTTGTTTTTGTCTTATTTTTCTTGTACAAAATCAATCAGCAGATAGATTTACAGGGATAACATATGAATGCGCTTTGCAAAGAAAACATCCTCCCTTTTAAGAGCCACATCCAGTGTATTATCCCCAAATCGTCGGATAAAATTTGAATTGTAATTTGTGGTGGTGCTGCAATTAGCAGCGCAAATGGTCCGGTTGAGAGGCTGAGGAACAAGTGTAATTTGATCAGCCGAGTACTTAGGCTGCACTTTAGGCACAGAAATTTTTGCTCTACATTCACTTTCTGCAACTTAATTGAACACTGACCGATGCTGATGGGTAGAATGTGCTGATGGCTGAACACAAAAGCCAACAGAGGAGAGAAAGAGATAAGATTAAGAATTTGCAATGGGGCCGGATCGAGGCAAAGTAGAACAAGAACAGTTTTGTCTTCAAGGCATTCTCTCTCTCTCTCTCTCTCTTTCTCTCTCTCTTGCTCTTTTTCATTCTCTGTATCCATCTCGTTTGCCCCTCTTTCCCACCTAAAGAAAAAACATGCTGAAACAACTAAAATGCTTCCTCAGTTGACAGATGGCATTTTCACCCGTTCCTTAGCTTGCTATTTTATGCCTTTGATTAGACTGAAGTGTTAATCGTATGCAGCAGGTTTATAACACACTTGTAAGACTGTACAATTGTTTCAAAAGTTTCTTAAGGTATCCGTATACACTGCACAATGTAAATTACTAAACAGACATTCATTTGTCACTTCTTGTGAATTTTTTTAATTTATTTATAAAGTTCTTATCAAGGGCAAGGTCAATTTTATTTATGTACCACCGTAAAATAACAGAATGCTAACCGAGCTGCTTCGATACAGTAATAAATAGATATATGAAGATTAAAAATGAAATGAATAACTTTTTACACATAAAAATGAAATAATAACAAATAAAGGTTTAGCCAAAATATGATTGAGACCGGTTTTCAGTGTTGATTTAAATGCAGATAAAGAGGACAGAGGTGGCCACGGATTGCATAGCTAATTGACAAAAGGCTCATACAGGACAATGGGATGGTTTATAGAATGTCAGAGGATGATCTAAGAGATCTCTGAGGCAAGGCTATGGACAAATAAGAGCCAGAACATGCAAGGCTTTAAATGCGCCTTTAAATTGAAACCTTTATTCTAAAATAAACTGCATGCCATTGTAAGTGTGGTAAAATCTCATAGGTTTGTTTTATCTTAAGGTTAAAAGCTTTTGGCTGTTTCAGAAAGACCGGATTTCTTTATTTCAATATCATGTTCTGTGACATTCTCTGACTTTTCAGCCTGATGTTTGACTGTGTGTCTGTTTAAAGTGGAGTTTTTCTGTTTTTGCTTACTTCCCAGCGTTGAATGCTGTACATGCAACTTTTAGAGGTGGAAAAAAAAACCCCAAGCCTTTCATCACCACTGAATTTTTTTTTTTTAAAAAGTGATGCTTTGCATTTACAGTATGCGTTTTGCAACAGATGGCAGTTTTTGTGCTTCCTCTTTCTGCTAACAGGTAGTCTAACCTCCTTTTTTTTTTTAACTACTCCTCTTCTGCATTTTCACTTCCAGTGCAAAGATGATGACTGTGATTAAAATGACTGTCTGGACTGGCTGATTTAGCCCTAAATTGCATTCTTTAACGATCCTGGGCCATGCAGTTCTGTTATCTTGGCACAGAAAAACGAAGGAAGCATTGTTCTTTTATTTCTGTTCACACCAGGTGTATTAGAGGGTGGGGTGCGAGTAAATTTGGAACTGAAAAATGTGTCATCTGTCTTTTTTTGGAAGAGCAACCTTAATTTATTAATGAGGTTCAGCGGCACATTTTTTGCTATAAAGTTCTCCCAATGAGTGATGTTCCACCCTCCTTCATTTTTTCTTCCTGTTACTTGGCTCTGCTTTCTGTCTGTCTACATCCTGTTTAATAAATATACGTTTAGTGGCTGCAGTTATAAGGACAAATGAATGGTGAATTAGACGCAGCCCGAGCCTTGGATTTATCACCTTTTGCCAGGAAACCGCTCACGAGCTCTGCTTCATCACGCCTGGTTTACACGCACCCAAACAGGCTTACGTGTCAGAAGTTGTTTTCTGCTTAGGTGCATAGTACCTGTCATGTAACCTAGACTTTCCCTCCCACGCACGATCAGGAAGCTTAATAAACTCCATCTTTCTAAGCTTTTCTCTGCTATGTGTCAGGTGGCTTAGAGTAAATACACGTTCAAGGTAATCATTAACTCCTATGTGTTTAACCGCACACGGTTGCCATGACGAGAAAAACGTGTTCAACGTTCACCTTTCCCAGCCCGTGCTAATTAACTGTGACTGATTTTGTAAAATTGACAAATGATAACATTTACACGTTGAACTAATCGGTGTCGCTCTTGTCGCAGGGAGTATGGAGCACCGTAGCCAACGGTGTGTAGGCACGCGTCTGAGATCCGGAGGGACAAGTTTGAAAGCTTCCACAAGATAAAGAGACCGAAGGTCTCAAGAGAGAGAACGACAGACAAAGGAGGGAGGGAATAGGACTTTGGGGTGGCAGTAAGGAGGAGGAGGAAGAAGAACAAAAAGGGGGGCTTCAGGAGAGTCTATTTTTTCCACTCTGTCTCTCTTACTCTTGCTGTGGCGCGCTCTCGGTAATGATGAAATAGGTTGTAAGAAGATGAAATAGGTTGTAAGATGCGTAATCTCTCCTCTGCAGTAGAATATCTATCGTATTTCTCTCCTGTTTCAAGAAAGGACAGAGACGAGAGGGCTGTGCACCATTTAACAATGGTTTCTGTAGGGAATCTTGCACCTCTTACAACATCTCATTTGTCACTAAACCGTCGTTTGAGGGATTTCTTGCGCCAGTGTGTTTTAAGTTGCACAGAAAACATGTTTTACGCGGAAAACAAATCGCTACAGGATGTAAAATGTTAAGGGTTAAACAAAAATACAAACGCAATTATAGATCTGGGATAATTTATCCTCTTTAATTCATCTTAGTTATTATATAAGGAAAGGTTATAAGCAAACGCGTTGTTGTTGTTTTGAAAGTAAAGTTCGCAAACGGATCACTCTTGGAAAGCTTTTCATCAGTATCTTTTACTCGAAATACATCATTAATAGCTTCTCAGCAGCCGAAAAGTTTTATGAAATAATATAGTTTCTCTGTTATTGTATATTGCAGACAAAATTTTAGTCACGACATCTTTTTTCTTTTTTGACCCAGTTGGGTTGTACAGTGAAATGTGGATATTCATAAGGCCTTGTTTTTTTTTCGTGGCATTGGGAGCTTTCTTGGACTGCCGGGCTGGGCTGAATGTCTCCGAGTTGCATCATCTCACCAGCAATATGCCGCAGTTTTTACCCGCAGTGGCACGCTGCTCCTGCCATGCTCCAGCTGCGAAACATTGCAAAAAGAGAAAACAGGGCGACCATAACTCCCTGAAAAATACACAGATGGAGAGCGAGAGTGAGGAGCCATGTTGTTTGCGGTTATTACACGTTGCCAAGGAAAAGCTGGTGTCTGAAAGTTAAAATTGGCACAAACAAGGGAGTTATCCTTATTATTATTATTATTATTAATACTATTATACAAACCAGACCGGCGTGGTGTTGATGTGGTTAGAAGGTCCTGCATGGGTTTGATTCTCGGGCCGGGGAACTTTCTGTGCAGAGTTTGCATGTTCTTCCCGCACTTGCATGGGTTTCCTCTGAATACTCCAGAATCCCCCCAGTTCAGAAACATGCACATAAGGCTGATTGGTGATGCCCATACGAATGAATGTGTGTGTGACTGTGTGTGTGTGGTTGTACATCCATGTGTGCCGTGAAATGGACTTGCGACCTGTACAAGGTGTAACCCTGCCTCTCGCCCTATGTGCGCTGAGATAGGCTCCAGCAAACCCGAATTAGGCAATAAGCGGCTAAAAAGATGAATGAATGATGATACAAACCTCTGTACAGTGACCTGTATTCAGCAGGTTTCTTGGAAGGAAGAAGTTTGAAAGGCGAAATGAGATAAGTGGAAAGAAGTCTGAGTATTGAAGAAACCATCGCATGAAAGGTCTGGTTTTGGGTGTATTGCAGGTTGATTCTGCCTGTTGAACACTGGGTATAATCAATGCCAGCCGAGTTCTGAGCAGAAGAACCTCTCGGACGGAACATTTATTTGTGTTCACAACTGAATAGTCTCCATAGGCATCCTGTAAAACTGTTGCGGATCGTTGGCCGTAACTGAGTTCCTGCTGACTCATGCTGACTTAGTGTCATTATCTGGACTTGTGCGATATAGAAACATGGTGGTGCAGAGAGTCAAGTCTTTCTGTAGGATGCTTGGGTAGTTGTTGTGTAAAATTTGTGATTTTGATGTCTGAACATGTTGTAATTACATTGCAAACAAATTGTTTGAGAGCAAAAAAAAATCCTGTCTATGAGCTGCCCTAGATTCTGAGCAAGACAGACAAGGGATCATGCCGAGCTTCATCATGCAAACATTCTGAGAAAAGAGGGCTGTATATTTTAGGCTTTGCCTCTTAACCAAGCGAATTAGCTGTCCATCATACTGGACTGTTTTGTGGGTGTGACTTTAACAGAAACATGATTCTTCTCCTTTCGGCTGTTCCCATTAGGGGTCGCCACAGCAGATTGCTCTTCTCCACACTACCCTGCCCTCTACATCTGCCTCTTTCACCCCAACTACCTGCATGTCTTCTTTGGTCTTCCTCTTTTCCTCCTGCCTGGTACCTCCATCCTCAGCATTCTCCTTCCAATATACTGCATGTCCCTCCTCTGCACATGTCCAAACCATCTCAACCTAGCCTCCCTCACCTTGTCTTCAAAACATCTTACATGCGGCGTCCCTCTAATAATGCGCCGTCCCTTTTAGCCCTGTCGATTTTCACTCAGCTCCGCCTTCTGTCTTTTTGACAACTCATTAATTCATCTTCTAACCCGCTTATTCCCTAATTCGGGGACCACTGGGGTCTGTTGGAGCTTATCTCCAAGAGCACATAGGCCAAGACTGGAAGGTCTGTCAGTCCATCGCAGGGCACACATAGACAAACAACCAAACACTCACTCCTATGGGCAATTTAGAATCACCAATCAACCCAATGTACATGGTTTTGGACTGCGGGAGGAAACCGAAGTACCCAGAGAAAACCCACACACTGAAGGTTCAATAAAATAAGATGAAATTAAATATTTTGTACTCTCAGAAATGCTTTTTTAAAGACTGTAATGTAATTAAAAAATTCTTCTTGACCTTTTTACACTCGATTACTGATATCTCCTGTTTTTATTTTTCCCCCTTAAGAATCCCTTCATTCTACAGATCAGATTTACAGACATGATCGTGTTTTGAACATGTTGTAAATCATGCCTATGATGCATGTGGTAAAGGTGCCAAATGCTTTTACAATTTAATTGTTTTAGCATCAGAATCCATAGGATGTATTAACTTCTGGACTTAAGGGTACTTAAAACAAAAAAAAAATATTTCAAAACATATAATAACAACAGGTTTACAATCACTTTCCACTTATAAATTCTTAAGTACCACAGTATACCACAAAATAACAAGTTACAACTTGCATCTAGATGCAAGTTTGTAAATAATATACTATTCCAAGAATGTGGCCACAAAAATGTTCATTTCATAAAAATTTTATTTAATAACTATATTTAATTGTGTAAAGCTACTTTGAGGTATTTCACCATTGGGGGGAAAAAAAAGTTATATACAAATAAAATTGAATTGACTAAAGCCTTGATCTAAAGGCCTTAATCAGGGACCCAAAATTGGCATCTTAGAGGTTCTAAAATTTAAACCCACAATCTTTCAATCTACCACTATATTATGCTCTCTGGGTAGATGGGTATATGTATAGGTACATTTATAGATGACTATATATAAAGAGACATTTTTTTTTTTTCACACACAATCTATCTTGAAGCTTGTTTATTTCTTTTCCCTTACTGTTTATGTTGACCCGGAGGTTCAAAGGGAAAAAAAAAGATTGTTAACTTTATTACAATGTTCCTATAAAGAGTTGGGTGGGGGAGCAAATTAACCTACGAGCTTCACTACTGGAAAAAGCCCTTACTAAATAAAATAAATGCACTTCCTGACTTTGCACTTTTCTTCTGCTGGTGTTAGGACATTTTTGCCATCACACACTTGTACCTGAGAATTGACAATGCAGAGATGGAAATGCTTCCTTTTCCCACCTTTTTCCTGTCTCTACTATCCCTCATTGTATTATCTTTTTTTCTTGTTTCTTGCTACTCGCTTTTATATTTCTGTATCCTACGTCATTCAGCAGGTCTTATGTTCTCTTTTCTGTCTGGTTCTTCAATTATTCAATTCACACTCAATCGATATCCTGGCTGCTTTTAGAAATGTGGGTGAGGAGGAAGACCCCTGAAAAGTGTCTGTCACTCCGCTGTCTGTTTAAAAATGGCGGTTCACAGATGTGCTTTTGTCTGGAGATCAGAGCTGAGCTGTGCTCGGAGAATAAACAAGCACCTGAGTTTTAAGATGTTTATTACACCCTGTCATCCTTCACAATTCAGCCCTGTGATTCATTCTTTATAATGGGAATGATCGCTCTCAAGCGCGCCAAATCCTTTCACTGTGTGTGTATGCTCAACCGGTGTATTCTCGAGCAATGCTTACAAGGAACTCGCCAAAGACATATACACTTCTCAGGATTAATAAGAGTAAACATGGCCCGTTTGATGAAACAAACACACCCCCACATATTCAGAATTATGCCTTGTGCTTTCATTATTTTGTCTGCTTGACTTATAGGGATATGCTATAGAATTAGTGACTGGTTTTACAGACCATTACGAATGATCCTGTATGTGATTAAATTGAAATGTTATATTTGGAACTGGTGACATCCTGCTCATTTGTATAATTGGTCCTTTGGTTTTTTTTCCATCTGCCTGAAAAGCATCCAAATTGCCCATTTAATGTAAATATCAACAGTGCAAATACTATCGGAAGATGATGATTTCAAATCCAGGTGTGGTAGCAATGTAAAGGACTCCTTTAAGGTCCAGTCATTGAGGGGTGCTAATCAGCAAGGTATATAAAATAATGACCAAAGAGTCATAAGACAATAAAGTCCATCTTGGTTTCACCTTCTTGATTTTTTCTGTGAGAGGGAGGGAGGTAGAGAGGGAAGGAGGGAGGTGGGGCTGGAAAGGACCAAAGCTCGAATCAAACTTTGGCAGCTGTGTATGTCTGCATCCCACTACACCATGGCACTGGCCACCTTGGTTTAAGATGTTGGAGCAGTAGAGGTTGAAGTTCTGTGTAAAAGCTCCAACACTGCTGTTGAGGAAGCCCCTTCAACCGCTCCTATCAGGATCCTGCAGCTTATGTCAGAATTTGCGTCAATATATACATAATAAATGAAGGCCTATCTATTGTTTTTTCCACCCTCATCCAGAGTAACTGAAAGGTTAAGAGTTAAAGGCCTTGCTTAGGGCCACAGTGTCAGTGTCTGTTTGTTGGTACTGGAATTTCTGACCAATAGTCTAAAACCTTAACCAATGAGCTACCACCAGGATTTTATTCTATCTACAGTATGCACCTTGCTCTAGGGGGTTCCAGGAGGTTGTGTTGTTGGTCCTGGGATACATCATGGAGCAGAGTATGAATGCAGGTAGAAAGCACCACCTTAGATCATAGGCTGATTATTAGTTTTATTAACTACACACTTGTACTCCAATGGATTTATACCAAATTATTCCTTTCATTTATCTCTTCCTGTTGTCCTTCTTTTTTGAACCACACCCCTCCCACCATTCTTTTGCTGGGCTTGTTTGGTTGTCTCAGCAATAGTTGAGCAGTGTGTTGACGTCCTTGCAGTTTTGTAGAAGAGGATCAGCGCAGGAACTTTTTCTAATTGGCGGTTTTAGTTGTGCTGGTTGCTGAGTTCAGGGCTTTTCTCTCCTCAGTTCGACCCCAATCCTCCTCCCCAGCCTCTAAGCTCCCGCAAATGTGTTGAGAATGCATTTTTGGCCAGGCTTCGTTCCTCCAGCCCCTCCTTGCAAAACACACACACACACACACACACACACACACACAGACATACAATTTATACTGAATTTTGTGTACTCTATCTCTTATTCTCTTTATACAGATCCTGGCCCTAGTTCTTTCTTTCTGTATCTTTCTTTTGCCTGTTCTCTCTTTCGCTCATTCTCTCTTTCACTCTTTTTCTCTCTTTTTCTTTTGGTCTTTCTTTTGCTCGGTCTTTCTTTCGCTCTTTTGCTTTGTCTTTCCTTCTTTTTGCTCTTTCACTCTGTCTTTCTTTCACTTTTACTGTCTTTCTTTTTTTCACCCTTTCTTTTTCTTTCTTTCTGTCTCTCTGTCTCTCTGTCACACACACACACACACACACACTCACTCACATGCTCAGCACTTTTTGTCCCTAATCCCCTTCGTGTATGTGTGTGTGAGTGTAAGTGAGAGACTTAACTCTAGAGAAGTCAGCAGTGTTGTGGCTGATTCAAAAGAATTTAGCGTACGCATGCAAAAGGCCACTATGACACTTCAACATCTTTGATAAAAACTATAACTATTTGCTTCAAAAACATTCAGACAGACGCAATAACTAAGTGTATTACATAAATACATGTCAATCAATAAAGAATTACTTTTTGATTGTCTACCTTACGCCTACATTTACACTGTATGTGTGTATTTAATTTGATCAACAACATAAACACTAAAGCTACTGTCTTTTAAATCGTCTAAAAGATTCTGCAAAATCATCACTCCGATATGAATTCCAGTCAAATCATGAACTTATCCTTGGAAGCATTTCCTAACAGTGTGCGTGCGTGCGTGCGTGCGTGCGTGCGTGCGTGCGTGCGTGTTGGTAAAACACACTCTCAGCAGCGTGCCAGTTCTTTATCAGAGGTAATAAGGTGTGTTAGTGTGGCGGGAAGACGTCTGTTTCTCGTCGGTGACCTCTCATAGAGGAATATTAAATAGAATCACCATAAGTGGTGTGTGTTGGGGGTGGGGGTGTGGATGAGTGTTTGTGGATGAGTGGGTGGGAAGATGACTGGTGTAGGTGGTTTGATGAAAGCAAGGAGTTATGATGCCCCTCTGTCCTTCTTGTGTGATCTCTCTTGTGCATTTTCAAAGTCAATTCCCGCTATGTAGTTCTCTCTCTCTCTCTGTGTGTGTGTGTGTGTGTGTGTGTGTGTGTGTGTGTGTGTGTGTGTGTGTGTGTGTGTGTGT
>JAOTRA010000003.1:3078066-3095076 GCA_026260255.1 Pseudolaguvia tuberculata | reverse complement strand
ACAGTCCTATAAACTTTCCCTTTCACGCTTGCCGAAACTCGTCTATCACAAATCACTCCTGCCACTCTTCTCCACCCTGACTTAATGTTAATATTTATAACTAGATATATTATAGTTAGTCCATTATATTATATATATTATTTTATGTATTTGTTTTTATAAATAATTTGGTATGAAATGTTAACCCAAATCTTGATTGTTTGATTGATTTGAAAGCAAGGAATGACCCACCTACGCGGCTTAGCCATACAAATACACAAATTTTATATCTTGGGTATTATGCACACAATCTCTAATTATATCACAAGTCTGTTTTAACCGCCTCACACAGGATACACAGTTGTTTCTTCAAGGCTTTCAGCCTTCTACACCAGGCAGAGAGTTTGGTAGCAAACAGGACCTCATTCTACAAGAGAGAGTCACGCTACAGGTAATAGAACACACCTGCCTGCTCGCTTACTCACACTAGCACTAACTGTACCCAGCACTCGTACACGTGCGCTCGCTCTACCCAACACTCATACACACGAGCTTGCTCTACCCAGCACTCGTACACGGGCGCTCGTGCTACCCAGCACTCGTACCAATGCACTCGCTCTACCCAACACTCATTCACACGCGCTTGCTCTACCCAGCACTCGTACCAATGCGCTCGCTCTACCCAACACTCGTACACACGCGCTTGCTCTACCCAGCACTCGTACACGCGCACACGTGCGCTCGCTCTACCCTGCACTCATGACTCATGCGCGCTCGCTCTACCCAGCACTCGTACCAATGCGCTCATTCTACCCAGCACTTGTGCACACGCGCTCGCTCTACCCAGCACTTTACTTTCTATTAAAAAAACTTTTGATTCATGATTCAGAAGCTTTTGTACCCATGGGGACATCAATCTATTCCCTATGAGTCCCCCCACACACCTGCACTTAGCATCACTTGTCTTTCTATATTTCTATATATATATACTAACTGAATACATGTAGCCAAACTGATTGTCTACCCATAATGTTGTGTAGAATCAGTGTATAGCGTTAGTTTTCTATTGTCAGAACCCTCAGGAAGCAAATTTAAGTGTAATCAGTTGCTACAAGTTCTTAAGGATGAAGGTTGGGTTTTAATATTTTTCATGTCTTTGCATTCCAGTTGCGCTCAGCACGTTACGAGCTACACGATCTCTTCTTCAGAGTGTGTCCCGCAGAGCGCATGCAGGTGATCAACTGGGACCGCCAGCTAGCCAGAGAGAGGGAGCTTAGACATGAGGTAATGTTTAAGACCGATCTCACACTCAGCTGAATGCACTTTTAAATCAAAAGCTCGGTACAAAAGGCTTTGGAACCCAAAGTACAGAATCGTTCATAAAGATGTGTATCAGTTTAATGGGCTTTGCATTTATATTTGCGCGCACACACACACACTGATCACTGGCTCTGCTCTTGTGTACATTTCTGTATCAGTTCTGGAACTGATGTTTATCAATACCTTCTAAAAGTGTCAAGCTGACTTCAAACCTCACAGGACATTTAGTTTATAAGCTTTTTAAAAATATTTATAAAACAAGGGTAACGTTCTAATGTTGGGTGTAAAAGGGAAATGGTATTTAAAAGGGAAATGAAAATGTAAGCATATTGTACACTATTATAGTTGTAGTTTATATTATACTGTGTGTGTACACTGTGAAGACTGACTGTTGTAAGACTGGCTATTGTAAACAGCCCTTTGGGAACCAGCATAAGATAAACGCTCTGTCACTAGCCTGCTAAAGTCACACTGGAAATACATTTATATTATAATATAATATAATAATTTAAATCTAATAAATAAATAATCTGCTGAGTCTGTGATGTATTAGAGAATGCGCTGTCTAAAAATACTGTTTCTTGTTCCAGGAGAGTACAAAGCTGCAGGCCAGACAAAAAAGCTCTCTGTCTGCTGCCACCAGGAAAGCACTGGAGAGGAAGAGGACAACTCTGTGAGTGTCTCTCTGTAGATACATCATGTTCTATCCGCAACACTAAAAAAAAAAAAATCAGTGTAACCAGTGGAGTAGAGTTGACTAGAACTAAACTGTTACTTTCATTTTATCCACCAGTTTTGTGGCTCTTTTAATAGAACTGCTATTAATTGAAAAGTTAAAAAAAACCAAAAAAAAAAAAACCAGTATATTAAAAGTTTAGCATGTACAAAAACTTTTACCATGACCACACTATCAGGTGATGTTTGCAAGCTGTTGAACACAGTGAATCTCTCTGCTGTAAATGAATACCTCCTCTGTCCTCAAATGTTCCAGCAGATGTGACTGTTTTTTCCCTGTTACATATTTATTATATATCAAGTTCGATTCCCGAGGCGAGATTACATGTTCTCCCTGTGCTTGCGTGCGTTTCCTCCAGGTATTCTGGTTTCCTCACACGTTCAAAAAACATGCAGCTTAGGTTGTTTGGTGATTTTAAATCATGCGAGTTGTTCATCTGTGTGTGGCCTTGGGATGGATTGTCCAGGGTGTACCCCTGCCTCTTGCCCTATGTGCACTGGGTTAGGCTCCAGCAAACCTACGTGGGAGGAATAAGCAGGTAAGAAGATGAATGAATGAATGAAATGCAGGAACACTTTGTGTTTAGCTTAGCTAGCTAACGATGGGCTACCTGCTGCCATCAGAGTAAGTGCCATTTTTGCTTTTAAGAACTAAAAAGATTGTTCCGAAAAGCTTTCCATCTTGCATTTAGTCAGAAAATGTTCACGTAGTGCCGGTGAACCTGAGGACGAAAAATGTATTCGATCTCTTGTTTTAGTTTCCCCAAAATCTGCCTTCTCATTCCCTTTTAATCATACATAGACACCCTACAGAATTCCTGGAGGTGGGGAGGAGAGGTAGCCCAGAGCCTGCTCAAGTGGAAATATTATTATTTGTATTATTAGTAGTATTTGTAGATTTGTAGAAAAGTAAGTCGCCTTGAAAAAGGACATCAACAAAATGCCAGAAAAGTAAAGATAAAATTAGATATTTTAGCAGAATAATTCTAGAACCTAGCTTTCACACATGCCATGTGATGTAGAAAAGTTGGAGCTCATTAGTTAGGGTGTTAGAATGCTGACTATAAGGTTCCCAGCACCACCTAGCTGAAGCGTCACCCCTTCTGCTCAGTTAAATTAGATGTTTACCAATGTTTACTATATGGCAGTAAATGTATTTAAAGGGAATTATTTTCGACACATGCCCTGGAGAAACACTGAACTAGGCAGTTTTCTCCAACTGAACGACTTTTCGGTTTAATAATAATAAATCAAATCTTTTAAGAGGATAGCACAAGGGGCACTGGGACGAGGATCCAGCTTTAATACACAGCAAAGCAAACAGAAGGAGTTCTTATCCCACTTAGTTTCTCCAGCCAGCCCCTCAGGCCGCTTTCTCTTCTGCAAAGCTGATGTAACTTTTTCGTTGGTGTTGCTGCTGTCAGGTTACAGAAGAAAGCAGCAGAAAGGACAAAGGCAGCAGCGGGTGCAGAGGAAAGATGGACGTTTGTGCCAAACCCACGCAGAGTTCCAAAGAAGAGTACTCCATTACGGCGAAGGTGAAGAGCTCCCACTTCTGCCGCACACACCGACACCAACACAGCAAGCAGCCGTGGCAGGATATAACCGTCATTTTTAATGACACACTACTTTTATTTATTTTTTTCAAGTGAGCTGTCAAAAGTTTCTTATTTATGCTGCCAAGTTTATTCTGTAATGGAGAATAATATACACACACATGGGTTGACAAGTTAAAGTTTTAGCTGTACGTTGACTCGCTTCTTAATTTATCTTGTATTTGCATTTGTCCACTTTCTAATAAATTATTAATGGTCTAATAAAAGTGGCTCTATATTCATATGTAGTAAATTAAAATTCTGTTAAAAAAAAAAATTGAGACTATTTTTAAAACATAGATTTTTTTTATTGTATAATGTGTACATACTCTTCATTTTAAATTAATCTAAATACAATCTGTGGTGCTCAACTGATAGAATAATTTACAAACAGCTTGAGAAAACTTGACATTATGGGCTGACCCGCTGATTCACATGACATAATCCTCCAGTCCATCTGCTGAGGGGGGAGACTAACAGTAACTCCTGTGTGAATGAAGAGTGTAGGTTTATATCCCTGCTTAGATTAACACCCAGCTGATCATACACACGATACGAGAGAGGAAACTCCAACAATCGTTATTCCAGTTTAACTGATTAATTTAATTCTGAGCCAGAAGATTTATTCACAGAATAAATACTGTGTTAGCCTTGAAAATCAGAGGATCTGCAAAGACGAGTCTGCCCCCCCCCCAAACCCCATTTCCATTGCATTTGCTTCCAGGTAACGGAAGCACACAGCAAAAACACATTTGGCTGCTCAACAAGTGCTAAAAGTCTTGATCTTAATAAACACTCGCACCCTCCCTCCCAAAATTCATCAATAGCTGCTGCTGCTGCTGATTATTCGATAAAAGCTGATTCCACTTTATAGTATAACAGATCCGATCATTTCAGCCTCAACCCTTTTCCCATCACAAGCTTTCTTTAATCATCACGAAACTAAACACAAACTCTCAGCATTTATGAAGCATGATGTCATGAGTATCATATTCATTCGCCTTAAACATCCCAATCGGAAAATGACACAAAGTCCAGGACACGAGGTGAACATTTAGAATCTGCAATATCAAGTGCTGAACTCATTACAGGAGCGTTTCTCTCAGTCTTTCTCTCACACCCCCCCTACCAGAATGTCATGTAAATAAAGGCAATAGTGTCATCTGGAACTGTGGCAGATACCGGAACTGAAAGGGTTAAACATGGCGGTTTTTTTAATACACCAGTGCTGGACGCATCTTAAGATGCAGCTTTAATGTGCAAAAAATTTTATGGGATTGGCACAGCAAGAAATTCAATGATGCAAATCAACGCTTAGGTACTACATGCAAGTTTCTAACAATGTGCGTTTTTCGGTTGCCAAAAACTTTACAAACCCCCATGATCAGTCATTTTAGCACTACATCTAAACTAAGCTAAAAAAAAAGGGGGGGGGGGGGGTTTACACTAACTTTTGAGTTAGTGCCTCATGTCTGTGTGAAGTCCTGCCTCGTCTTTGAGCTGTACTGATGCAGTCATCAGTCTCACAGTAACATGAATGTCTACCAGTACATTCAGGGCAAAAAAACTACACTCCTGTTTAGCAGGTCACACACGCACAACCATGTGTTAAACATCAAGCAGACAATAGTTAGTAGTAAATCAGCAGGACTTGTCCCCTCCCTCTCTCTCTCTCTCGCTCGCTCGCTCTCTCTCACCTCTGTCAGATGCTATGATCCAGTTTCTGAGTGATTACATGGATGTAAGCCTGGGGTCAGACATGGTAAACAACAATAACAAATAATAATAAAATAAAACACATTGTATTTCCCGTATTAATAATGGCATTACCTGCCAACCTTTGCCCCATAGGTCACTGTATGTGTATGTGTGTGACTGTCACGGAAGTAATTAAGATTTCCCTCCCGGTGGCAGAGGAGAGTCTTCCTGTTCTCACATCTTATGATAGATGAGTAAGCAATAAAGAAATGACAGAAACCGTTGGACAGCAGATGGATTCTCAGGCTCTAGCCATTGGTTAGTGTTTCTGTAGTGTTTTCAGGCCAGGCCGACATACTGATGCCCGCCCACTTGAGTTATTGGCTTGGGATGCTCCATCGCCAGACTCCGGAGGCACCCTCGGGCCCTTTCTCCTGTCCGATCAGATAGATAACAGAAAACAGGGTCCAGGACCAGACTGGGCGGGGCCTTATATGGGTGTCATGTAATGTTGACCTCGAGTACATGGTCATCTGTGCTTGGAAGCACTAGGACCTGTTGCTGCTGGCTGGAGTTGAACACCTGACCTGGACTGAAGGGCTCCAGCCGCGGCATCGGAAGAGCCCTCTGCTGTTGCTGCTCGTTACTGCCCACGGAGTGAATGCTACCCCGACTTCGTAGACTGGCCGTGTCTGCCTGCTCCTCCAGACCTTTATCCAGAAGAGAGAGGTTGTCATTCTCTAGGTATGAGTCTGGAAGAGAGGAATAGCATAAATCATTTATTTAGTAAACTTGCTATACAACAGGTCTGTCACTACCACGGAAACAAACTTATGCTTACACAGATCCGCACCAGCATAAGAAGCATGTTAAGTGATTTGAGACACGGCGCTACATCCCTGAGCTCCCTTAGTCTTCCTATAGTTTAAATCTAGAAAACCGACAGTAGCATTTAGGTGACTCTTTATGAGCCAATAGCAACAGTCCCCAAAACGCTTATGTACATGGAAAAGAGAATGCAGACGTTCAGATGAATTCTCCTATTGGCTTGTTTTTAACCTGGTAACGAATTTACACATCTTTGCACACATGTGGGATTTGGCTTAGTGGTTAAGGTGTTGGGCTGATACCAGAAAGACCACCAAGCTCTGGAGAAGAGCAACTGCCAAATGCAGTAAATGTACATGTTCTAGAGATTCGAGGTCACCAGTTCACACACAGACAAGTACTGTGAACTATGACCCCTAAATTGGATGCCAGACACATGATTTCCGCTTGTTGTCCATGTGATTGTACTGAGGTTTACTCGTTATTGTCTATTTTTATTTGTTTAATAATTGCACAGCATTAATGATGGATTATATGGAAATTATTATGTAAAGCAGTGATTAGCAGCCCTTTTTTTGTCCAAACCCCCTTTTTAACAAAAATATTTTAGGACCCATTGACATTTAATGATATTATGGCTCATGGTATTTCTTGCATTTTTCTGTGCCCCAAACTGGTGAGAGCTTCCTCACCTAGATCCGGTATGTCTGGGTCATTGCTATAAGCTGCTGAAGGTGAATCAGTGAGACTTGCTCGTTTTTGTGAAGAAAGAATTCCGAAGCTGTCAATTTTTGGTCAACCAAGGGATCATGAATAAAATTAGCTAAGGCAATAGGAATGTTCTCCATAATGCTCACTTCTTAACACTTTCCAAAATATGATGCAGACACCCCACAAAGCTGGCTAAGGCCCCTTTGTGGGTTGGGACCATATTTATAGTTGTGTACTGGCAAATGAGACAAAAGAAACTATTTTATTGATTTCCCACCACAGCATTGTGGTACTTAGACTGTGAAGGACAGCATAAAAGAAAAGAAGAGGAAGGCATGTGTTACCTGTGTCAGGCTGGCTGACGGGTTGTGCACTGTGGGGCAGGTACTTAAACACTCGGATGCTGGGAAAGGGCAGCTTGCCTGCAAACAGAGGCATGACCTCCATCTGTACTTTGTGCGTTGCCATGGCAGCCACCGGCATGGACACTAAGCCTGAACTCTTCCCACACACAGCCCAGTTACTGCTGTTATCCACCACTGAAACACAGACACCAGCGCACAGCATTGAAAAATATCCAAACCCCTTCTTACAACAATGTCCTTCAACATGTTTACCTCTTACCCTCATACATGAGCTTGGTGGTGCGAAGCCCTTCGTTCTCTGTCAACTCCTCGTCCTCGGCACATGCGTCACTCGGTTCTGTCAGACGTGTGACCGATACCTCTAGCTGACACAGAGTGCCTGCACGACAGTGCTGCTCCCCCGCTGCAGGCTGGATGTCTGCCTGTACACTGTACAGCGTCTGCTGAGCCAGAGAATGTGTTGCTTAACATCACCTTTAGTCAAAAGTGTGCTGAACATTAGAAAATAGTGCAAGTGTCCTCACCGAGACTTTTTCCAAATGGAACTCATAGCTGTACGGTTTGAGCGCTGTGTCAGGAGCGTCGGCAGAAGAAAAACTGGCAGAGAACACACACTGCAGACACGGCAACGGCTCTGCGGTCCATTTCACCTCCCACAGGCTATAAACACTCTGCTTACTGTACACCACCTTCACATGGAGGAAAGATCACTCCAACTTCAGTGAGTCACTCAAAAAAAATTTTTTCATGTGGGGAAATTACTTACCTGGTATGTTTTAGCATTAAGAGACAAGAAGTCGAGTAAACGTGTGTGTTGACGCTCTGCTAAAGTCTGATTAGCGAGACGGAAGTCTGTGCTTGATACGTTTTCAAGGCAAACCTGGATGTACTTCCTGTGGGCCAAAAAAGAAAAAAAAAAAAAATCAGGATTGCCATGGAAACCATTGTTTCAAATTTCAAAATGGGGATCTTTCAACGCGAAGTTTGCATGTTCTCCCCCCGCTTGCGTGGGTTTCCTCCGGGTACTCCGGTTTCCTCCCACAGATTAGGACGATTGGTGATTCTAAATTGTCCATAGGACTGAATGTGTGTGTGAATGTTTGTTAATCTATTTGCGGCCCTGCAATGGACTGGCGACCCGGTCCAGGGTGTACCTCTGCCTCTTGCCCTATGTGCGCTGGCAGAGGCACCAGCAGACTCCGTGACCCCGAAATAAGGAATAAGTGGGTAAGAAGATGAATGAATGAAAATATAATTTTATTTAATTTAACTTTTTGCCTTTACTGATAGGACAGCGGGATGAAATAGAGTGAGAGGCTGGGAGAGGGAAACAGGACTGGAAATGACTTTAGCCGGAAATCGAACCCGGATGGGCGCTATAAAGTTTAATAAAACAAAGTTAGGGGTGAGTGGGAAGGTCTAAAAATGTAAAAGGGATATTTTTTCCATACTAATTTCAGAATAAATCAATAAAATGTAGAAAATTATATTGTCTTTAGTTCTGCAAGGAGCATTTAATACCACATGGTAACAAAACTGCTGGTTAAATGCAACGCTACATCTGAAACCACATACTTTAACATTATACAGCAGCAGTGTTAAACTTTTCCCTTTCAACCTTGAATTGAATTAAACTCAACATAAATTAACTAAACAAGCATTAAAATACATGATAAGCTGAATCAGTGGTCCTCCAGGAATTGAGTTTAACACTTGTGCTATACAGTATGTGGAAATAGTGTTGGTGCTGATGCAGAACTTTTCAATTGCCTAAAGTTGCTTTAGATACTTTAAAACAGTTAACATTTAATCGTGGTAAAATTGTTAAACATTTTTCAACTCATAACATTTTTAAGTGGTTGGGAAGTAGATACTCAAACGTAGTATGTATTTTAATATACAATTTTAGATACAGAATTACATATTAGAAATTAGGTATACCTGGATTTCACTTTTGACTTTTATATTGTGTTTTGATTAGACAAAGTAAAAATGTATATTCATTCATCTTCTTACCCACTTATTGCCTAATTCAGGGGTCACGGGGGTATGCTGGTGCCTATCTTAGCGCACATAGGGCGAGAGGCAGGGGTCAGTCCACCACAAGGAAACACAGACAAACAACCAGTCACACACACACATTCACTCCTATGGACAATTTAGATTCACCAATCGACCTAATTTGCATGTTTTTGGACTGTGGGAGGAAACCAGTGTACCCAGAGGAAAGCCACGCAAGCAGAACATGCAAACTCAGCACGGAAAGATCCTCTGCATGGGAAGCCAACTTGGGACCATCTTGTTGTGAGGCCACTGTGCTAACCACTATGCCACCGTGCCGCCCCAATAAAAATGTGTATATATATATATATATATATATTTTTATATAAATATATATATATTTTTTTACAAACCTTTTCCTTGCTGACAGCAGTGAGTGTTTGGCTCTGAAGGGTGTGTAGAAGGTAAGAGATATGAGGATGGAATATATAGACCAGGGACAGTCAATGGAAACCTGGAAAACATAACCAAAGTGGCACATAGCTCAAGTCTAGCTACCATTTCTGTAATCTCTCGCACGTTTTTTTTTTTTGCGTTTGTTGAGTCACCCGACCTTCTGCTCAATGCAGGCCATGCCACTGTTGAAGCGGGTGCGACTCTTGGGTCGGTGACGGATTTCTCCGTTGGTTAGGCGCTCGTTTTCAATTCGTGTCGGAGATAATGGAATATGGCACAACACCTCTAGGTGGAACTCAAGCGTGTGGTAGGGCGGAGTCTGTGGCAGAGAAATGCTTGTCACCTTCTCTGAGGATTGGATGGATAAAGCAGCTTCTTCCACCAGTTCTGTAGATAAAGAAGTAGAAATTTCAAATTTTTGCAAGATACAAAATCCAGAACGCACAGAAGAGCGCAAGCATGTATCATTTGGCAACCCTGCATAAGCTTTGCCTTACCTCCAGTTCCAGAAAGAATACGAGCAGAGCAGGAGGAGGAGTGCAGGATAGGCATAGAATCTGTGTTACTCAGCTGAAGAGCGTCACCTTTCTTTACTTCGTAGTGGCCTGTTAGAATAGTAAACCTTACCCTCTGAGGAAGCCCAGCCAGCAGGCTCTCTGCAAAACATACACACACAGAAAGGCATGAGGGGGCGGTCAGAGATCAGGAAGCATACATAATAAGCTAATAAATAATAAGCTGGAATAAACTGGGTTCATTACCAAATAACAAAAATTAAAAACTGTGTGCTTGTATATTATAATATAAATAGACAGATTACTAGCAGATTGACCTGTGAGGGGTTCGATGGTCAGCTGTGGCTCTTGGGAGTAAACCTCATATTTTATAATGGGGTAAATGTGAGGCAGAACAAACTGCACACGGCCCACTGTAGCACACAACTGTCGCAGAGTGTAGGTGCCTGGCTTTGAGCTCTGAGAGAGAAAAACAATGCAAAAAGTTACATATGCTGACATGTTAAAAGAATCAGGAAAAAGGTAGAGAGAGAGGAAAGTAAGCGTTGTCTTTTATAAAACACTTTTCTTACTGTCCTGCACTTTTAAATATTTATTATCAGGCTGCGTTTATTGGTGCAATAATGATTCATAGTTTATAACCGGAAAGTATCTACCAGATAAGTTAATGTTGTAGGTCTCGTCAGACTGCAGATTATGATCTTTCGATATCCAGCATGTTGTGTCTACAGATTTAACGTAATGTTTGAGCTACTAAATCACAATATGTTATGGTGAAAAGTATGCACGTAATTCATTTAATTATTGAGCAGGGTCTGTCAGTCGTGTAAACTATGTAATGATCGTTGTAGAACATTGTGTAACACTTTGGTTTTCATGTGTTTTACATTGTTATAAATCAAGAAAAAGGTCATATTGGCCGCAATGATTGTAAACAATGACACTAAACTGAAGGGTCTTACAGGCATCTTCTATACAGTCACACATTTAATAAGCTGAGCTAAATTTAACTTGGGCAAAAATTAATATTTACATCACTGGTAACTGGCAATTGAACTCTTCGACCACACAGGGGAACTATAAATAAAATGTTTGATGGTTTTGCTTCAATGTTCCTGTATTCCAATGAATTTGTATATGTTCCTGTTAATATTCTGGTAAATGTTTTCTGAGTTTTGCAACCCTAGTTGGGTATATTGTCTGATATGTTTTATAAAACCTATTGAATGTTCTAAAGTAATCTCTAAGCAGATGTTAACAAGTAAAGTCTCCCTTACCAATGCTGTGAAGATGATGCTGTTGATGCCTGGCAACAGAGTCACATTGTCAGTCTTGAGGACTTGCATTCCATCCTCAATGGCAAAGGCAGAGCCAACAGTACTGTGCACATCCAGGGGGGAGGAGCCCTCATTCCCACGCAGCAGCATGTGTGCATTCTTGCAGATGATGCTCGTAGAGTTGAGAACGTTGTCAGAGGGACTAAGGTCTTGTATTTCATAAAGTTCCAGAGCAGGCATGGTTGTTCCTGGTAGCGGCCCTCCGGAAGGACTAACAGCAGAAAAGGAGATGGTGCCGTCTGGGCCGAGGCCGGGACGCCGCTGAGTGCCTGCAGGGCCAGAACGTGTGCCTGGTTGTTCCCCTATAAAGTGAACGCTGGCTGCCAGCTGCTCCAGAAGCACAGGGACAGGCATGAGGTTGCAAAGACGCAGCTCTAACTGCAGGGATGCACCGACATGCACTGTCGCGGAAGCTGGCTGGAATTGCAGTTCCCGTAGCTGAGCAAATGCAGTCATGCTCAGTGATACTCGCTGGTCTAAAAGATAGAAACAGTGCAGATCAGGCATGTCATTAAAGAGAAAATAAAAGTAACTACGCTAATTTACTACAAGATTTACATAATGATTTACAGCTAACCTTTGCTCTCTGAAGCTTTATCAGCAAAGGTGAGAATCTCCTGGCAGAAGTGCTTTCTTTCCTCATCCGTCAGGTTCTTATCACTGGCTAGCAGGGCACTTGTCTGTAAGTAGCTGGTATAGAGTGAAGGAAACCAAACAAACAATCTAAACATCTTTGCAGGGTTCTACCAAATTTAGTCAAAACTCTGGACACACAAACACTCAAAATTGTGTATGAAAATATAGATAAGTGCACAAATACACATAGTTATTTTTGGAGGCAATGACAACAAAAATAACTACATAGATTAACACAAGGAACCATTTTCTGATTAAACATATTGCATGTTTATGCTACATGTTATAGTATTTTCATTGTATACATCGGAAAATGTAAACAATTTAAATGAAACAAGTGGCAATAGCAATTTAGTGAGTGAGATACAGTATTGCAATAATGGATCTATCCATTACTGCACATATTATTGCACTGTTCCATATACCAGATAAGGAATGTTTGGTTATGGTGAATAAAGTGATCAGACAGCCATATTACAGATCGACATTTTTCTAGACAAAAGGTAAATAATAAAGTTATTAAATATAGCTAATATTAAAGTGTTTAGTTTAAAAATCGGATAATATTATAGCACCAGTATAACTTATAAAAACAAAGTATTAAGAAGATGGAGAAGTGATAGAAATGTAAGTGTCAGTAAAAAAAGAGTAGTCAGGCCGAGTTAAGGATACTCCTCTGTCTGCTGTAGCTGTTTCTGACACTCTGCAATTTGCTTGCGTGTGTGTGTGAGAGGCAAACTCCAGCCTTCTGCTGTATAGGACTTTAAAGACTCCTGTAGGAAAGTCTTTGCTGTCTGGGCATCACCTTTCCTCCTACACAAACACACACACACTGGCTTAGTTACTTAATTGTGCTTAAACAAAGATTTTTTTTTTTATTATAAAAATTTTTTATACACCAACTGGAAAACACGTACATGTAGAATTCAGCCAAGCTCTTTCCCACCAGTCGAGCTGAGCGCAGTCTCCCTATAGCCCTATACATCTCCAGGGCAGCATGAGACAACTCCTAGTCAGGGAGATACAGAGGTGTAATTAGCGTGTCTAAAGAGTTAGGAAGACGAATCAGACCAACTACACAGTATTTTAAAACAAGTTACATTAAGAATTTAGGTTTATTAACAATGTGCACATGACTATTAATTCAACATAATCACATGAATAGCAGGTCAGTTCTTACCAGATAGTGTTTTTCAAAGGATTCCACTGATGATAAGGCTTCTTTAAGCTTTTTATATGGGCTCTGAGGACTGTTTACTAGAAAACAATAATAACACCTGTTAGATCTTTCCCTAATATTAATCTGAACTAGTATACAAAGCTAGCTCGAAAAGTAATAGCTCAATTACACAATTTGTTTTTTGTTAACGGTTCTTAACCAGTCAAAATGAATACATTCTGTACAAAATTGCATTGCCATTTTTGGCATACAAACACACCAAACCAGAGGCCGAATTACTTGCGAGCATGTCTGTGAGTTATTCAAAACTTGTGAAAAGCCAAGTAAAGCAAGGTTATATATTATTTTTTTAATAAAAAGGTATGCTTTATGGTTAACCTAAATGTTTGATTACATTATATCCCGTCACAACACAAATATAAATCGTAAGAACTTGCCACGAGAACAGATTACATTTTTATGCTGGGGTTCTACTATACTGCAAACATGTTTGGTTAAGTTTGTATAAAGTAAAATTGGAATTACTATTAATGGTTCTATTGTTTTTAGTAACATTAGATCTGCAGCAATGCAGTAAAACAAGCACAGAAAATTGGTCCTGGTTTATGTCATGCGAAATCGTGTACCATTGATTTGGACAGAATTGCTCTTTTCATTCTGAATTTCATATATTAGTATTATTCAGTGGTTCTCAAATTTTTGGAACTGTAACCCCTCATCCAAATGTGGCTTATAATTTAGCAATACCCCCCTATTTAAAATGTTTGTAAATAAAATAAATATATAATGTAATATGATGTCATTTTACACTGAAACGCAGGTGAGTTCATCCATAACCTGCAGGCTTAAAAAGAAAATATTAAATAATTGAATCGAAATTATTTTATAATCTCATTAATTCTATTTTTTAAATTTAACAAGTTTAAACATAGGCGGAACAGTGGCGTAGTGGTTAGCATGGTCGCCTCACAACAAGATGGTCCCGGGTTTGATTTCTTTGGTGACTCATAGGAGTGCCCATAGGAGTGAATGAGGATTATGTGGTCCTGAGGCAGACTGGCAGCCGGTCCAGGGTGTACCCTGCCTCTCGCCCTATGGGAGCTAAAATAGGCTCCAGCAGACCTCTGTGACCCAGAATTAGGGAATAAGCGGGTTAGAAAATAAATGAAGTTTAAAAATATATATTTAAATGTTTTTTAATGCACATTATAATTGAAAATTAATAAAATAAACTGAAAGGGAAATGAATACCCGACTTTGTTGTTTTCTCTGAAATAATTCACCCCCAGCTCCCCCCAACCGTTTTGCATCTCCCTTGTTGAAAACCACTGGTATAAAAGTATAAACAAATACTATTCAATAGAACCAGTAAAGCTGCCTAAGCTCGTCTATATGACTGACCTGTCTCTGGTCTCTCTGTGCCAAGGCCTGCGAGCAGGTCGACAGTACAGTTCAGCTCTTCAGAGTTGGGCCCGTTTTCCGAAACCAACCCACACAAACAGCCCAGAGATTTCAGCTGTGGGAGATTAAACAAATATAAGAATCTACTAAAACGTCAAGTTGGCTTAGTCAAAACATAAATTAGAAAATCTTGGTTGTATCTAATTACTTGCAAAGAGTAAAAAAGTGTATTTTTAAATAGAAGGTGGCCGTATGTTTCCAATGTACTACCTTTCATAATATTTTGCATTATGTTTTGCATTATGTTTTTGTTAGCATGGTTCTTCACGGAGTGTTTAAGTGCCATAGCATCAAACAGAATGGATTAAATGTGATACCTTCTCTGTAGCATAAGTCCAGAGGCCCACAGTGTGGGAGAAGTTGGCTTCCAGCTGGGTTCGATCGCAACAGCCCTCAATTCTATGTAGCACCTCTAGACAACTGAGGAAAACCCAGCAGTCCAGAGCCCCCTGGAGAACAGACACCTGCAGAACAGTAACATCAGCAATTAGAGCCATGCTATAACACAAAAACTACACAACTTTATAAGAAATAAATGGCACAATGACTTACTGGTTACTGATGTATAAATGTATGTTGCAGATGTTATGCATTTCTTCCATTAATAGTAACACAGATATAGGACGCTACAGAATATTCATTTTTGGTCTGAATTGTAGTTTAAATTAAACAGTGTCGTGGATGTAATAAAACTTAATATGTTCCTAATACACTTACAACCATAACAATATTATGAGAGTTGTGCTCATAACCATCCATTGTCTATATAATATTCTTCGAAAGGCAATAAGATGTGCACGTGGGAAATACTATTAAAATGGCCAATAAGTCCAAGTTTACACACTGACCTCAAGTAGACGAAGTTCTTGAACACAATTGTGAAGCAGCTCTAGGGCTCTCTGTGTGACCTCCCAGGGCCTCTGCAGAAAGATAAGCAGCGTGCACTGACGAGAGAACAGGTAACTGCGCAGGTCAAGTAGGCTAGCTTCACCACGCTGGATTAGCTCCCTCTTCTCCATATCTATCGGTCTGCGCAAGAGCAGCCCGTTCCAGTTTCGTACCGGCTGGCAAAACGAGCCCAGCCAGTTGGCTCCGTCTGATTATCAGGCAATAGAAACATTCAATTGAAAGTATAAAGTGATGTTAAGTAAAAAGATGTCAACATACTTTACTATACTGAAGATCTGACTATTGTGAATACATGTTTGGTGGCTGTACCTCCAGCGCCAGAGTTAAGGACATACTGGGTGAAGAGGGCATCTAATTCATCATACTGCACCAGTGCGTCTTCAAACTGCTGTAGCATCTCAAACACAAATGCCAGCTCTTCCTATCCATAAAAAACCCAATAAGCATGACTCATCAATTGTTTAACAATTGAAATAAAGGATAAAAAATAATTACTCAATAATTATTCATTTCATTCTCTGAGTATTATACAAATGAGAATTAACTAGTCACGTTCACAGAAATCACTGAGAAGAATCTAATTCGTTGGTACAAATTAATAATTCTATGTAAATGTCTAATGATGTCCAAATGCATGACCGCATTCAAGGTAGAAGGGGTTGCGAAAATGTACCTGGACCATAAAGTAATCGCAGAAGCTCCAGCCAGGTTCTGTGCGTTTCTCCCGCAGTGTGCGCATGTCGTCTTCGAAGCGACCCAGGTTCTTAGTGAAGGACATGAGCAGCAGAGTGCGAAGCTTAGTCAGAAAGGAGTTCCACGACTCCTGAGAGCGTGAAGAGTCTTTTAGTGGATCCGACAGAGAAACACACCTGAGAGACAGAGACTATTGGTTAAAATGAAATGAAATGTGACAGAAGCAGCTATATCTCTCCGCTATATTATGTTGCCGCAGTCATACTGCACTCAATCATGTTTGCGTACGAGTCAAAGTATAACATGAGGTTTGCTTTAAAAACTTTGTATTTTTCATTTTTGTATAAAAAGGGCAGTTTGTCATACTTGTATTACAATTGAAATAAAGCCGTACGCTTTGCTCATTATGCTGAACTGCAGCAGTAACATAATAAACTGTGAGCAACTGGGGAAAATTCCTCTTGCTCGGTGGAAAACACAGAGGAAAGCATTTCCTATCTTGGCAAAACTGCTGAGTTAGTCATATCTGAAAGACTAAACAGTACAACAGCTTAAAGCTTAAGTGCTTTGTCCTCCAATAAAGAGTGAATG
>JAOTRA010000003.1:2983602-2995322 GCA_026260255.1 Pseudolaguvia tuberculata | reverse complement strand
GTGTGTGTGTGTGTGTGTGTGTGTGTGTGTGTGTGTGTGTGTGTGTGTGTGTGTGTGTGTGTGTGTGTGTGTTGGATTTTAGAATTCCCTAAACTTTAATGACATTTACAGTTACATCAAAGTAAAAAGAACATAAGTGTACATAAGTGTGTGTGTGTTTGGCTTTCCAGGCTTTCTGTTGCTTTATATTAATGTCAGATATTAGTGTAGCTCTGCTTGTGTGTGTGCATTTGGCTTTTTAATGTTCACATTGTGGCTTTACTTTCATAGAAATAACATTACCTCAAGGTAAAAAATGTGTGTGTGTGTGTGTGTGTGCGTACTTGCAGCATGCTAGAATACGACACAGAGAACATGAACTCCGAGGAGATCTACAGCTCTTTGAGAGGAGTCACTGAAGCCATACAGAGCTTCAGCTTCCGCAGTCAGGAGGACAGTTATGAACCAATCAAACGTGATTCCAAAAAAGACGATGCTGTAAGTTCTATTTTTCACTGGAATTACAAAAATACGCTAAATATTACATCATAATATCAAATCTCATCTCATGAGCTGATGTTTGAATAAAAATGTGTTTTGCTAATTAATTAAAAGAAAAAAAAATCTTCCAATATACACTACACTACCTGCCTATCACAGTTTCACCTTTTCACAGTTTCAGCTGGTACCTTTATGTACCAGTTTCCTGAACACAGATGCTAATTGGGTAAGGTTTCATTAAAGAAATCATGGTCCTCTTTAATCCCAGTCACTGGTGTTTGTTGTTCAAACACAAACATTCATAAAAAATGGAGTCACTTGGCTTTTATGGTCTAAAAGCTGGTGTCTAAACACAATGGAACCTGGAGCATGATCTTGAAGTTCAGTGGTAGCTCGGTGGGTAAGGCTTTGGCCTGCTACTTAGAAGGTATCTAGCTGTTGTATCTCAGTAGCTGCCACCAGGGGGCATCCAAGAGTATGTGAAATGTCAAGTCATTTCATTTATATATAAATTGTCTCTGACATTGGTAATTATGAATTTTTTTTAATTTAGATTCGTGTTATTTAGCCACATTTCTATAGTGCATCCTGTTAAGTACACCACATATATTAATGACTTAAATTCTAAAGTGTAAATACAAATGCAAAATATACACCTGAGCAGTCTTGTGTGTTTGCTAATGCTATACAACACAATAAAAAATCGTAGAAAGGTTAAAATGTTGGTGTGTGAGAAACACATCTACAACAAATATAATTAATAAACGATTTATAGTTTGTGAATGATCAAATTAGTAAGAGAGCCCTTAAATTAAATTATGCTTAGGACCTAGTAGTAGTTTGGACTTAAATACAGTGAAAACAGTATTTCTGTTGAACCTTTATTAAAGACATATTTTTTTATATCCAGTGGCTTGTATTTTTTAAGTGTCATGGTTTGCGTCCCACACAGAGTGCCGTAGCATCTTACGCCGCAGACTCTCGGACAGGTACAGATATAGTGGAAGGAGGACGAACAGCTCTGGACAACAAGACCTCGTTACTGAACACACCTTCGCCTCGCTCTTTTCTGGGGCCTAGAATGCGCGAGTACAATCCCCACAACTACACCGACCCTATCAGCACTTACGATAAAAACGCTCTGAAGGAAGCAGCATACCATGATGATATAGAACAGCTTCGAGATGGTAATGCCTGCATTTGTTTATATTCTGATCTATTTACATAGTTATTGTTACAGTTAGGCATTTGGCAGATGCTCTTATCCAGAGCGACTTACATTTGGTCTCTTTTTTACAACAGAGCAATTGTGGGTTAAGGGCCTTGCTCAAGGGCCCATTGTATTGTATAGCATCAGGGTTGTTTTTAATCTTAATTATTCTGTAGGTCATCGTCAAGAATTTAGTGAAAATAAAATCTTGGCTCCCAAAAGTTATTCTGCAGGTTAGGATAATTTTCCTATTATTATTATTATTATTATTATTATTATTATTATTATTATGTTTACTTATCTGTGTACTGTTTTGTTTTTTTGCCATTGGCCAGGCCCTGTGCAGCAGTTGGAGCTGGTCGGAGACCTCTTGAAGGAGCTCTCCAATCGTAGTGAGCGTGTAGAGGAGAGGCGAGCGGCCCTGTTGGAGCTGTTAAAGGTGACCCGTGATGACAGTGTAGCTGTCTGGGAGGAGCATTTTAAAACCATGCTGCTGTTGCTCCTTGAGACGTTGGGGGACAAAGATGTGAGTGATCCGCTGGCATGAAAATGTTTTTGGACGTTTTTGAGATCATGAGGAGACTAAATGAACAATCAGTTGCCAAGATGTGTCTGTCAAATTAGTTTAAATAATATACAGGGTTTCTATGGGCATTAAAAACTTTTTTAAAATGACAATTTCCAGACTTGGAAAACAATGCATGTAGCGCTTTGACAGCTGACACTGCCTGGGGGCGGAGCCTTGTCGGCTGACACCGCGCGCACAAATCTCTGTATATTTGAAAACAGATAATATTACTTATATTGCAATAGTTAATGTTGTGGTAAGTCACATGATGCAACAGAACATGGAGATGCAAAATTTGAAAACGTGTCAGATTTTAGTTAGGCTCACAGGGCTTGTTGTCCTCTGGTGGCCCGGAGAGACTTTCTCTGTTTATGTTGTCAATCATGAGCTCTATTGTCTTTTTTTGTTGATTGTTTCCTCCGTTAGGTTGTGTAATTATACCCCTGTGTTTCAGTTTGTCTTAATGTCACAGTTTGAACCTGGAAGAGACAATGCTATCTATTCTATACTTAACGATTTTTCTTTTTAGCTGACATTTTTAACATTACGGTTTTATTGATATAAACATGAACATTTATTCATTCATTTTCTTACTGCTGGTGCTTATCCCTGCTGGTGCTTATCCCAATGCAGTCTTTGCTGGACGGGTTGCCAGTCCGTCAGAGGGCCACACATAGACAAAAACATGGACAATTAAAAATCACCAATCGACCTAATCTGCATGTTTCTGGACGGTGCAAGGAAACCGGAGTACAAGGAGGAAATCCATGCAACCCTCTGCAAGCGCATGCAACATGCAAACTCCAAACAGAAAGATCCCCGAGCCGGGAATCGAATCCGGGACATTCTTGTTGAGAGGCAACAGTGCTATTCACTACGCCACCGCACCGCCCAACATGAACATTACTCATATATATAAAAAAATATATATATACAAAGTAAAATGATGAATCTAAGAATACAGATTATATTACTAGTAATGAGAAAGAAACAGTAATCAGAAACGCTCTAACATTAATCAGATTGAACAGATGTTAGCGTGTATAAATCTATACCTTATCTGCTTTGATTTTGCTGGGTGTTTTTTGCTTAGCACACCATCCGGGCTCTGGCTCTGCGCATTCTAAAAGAGATCCTGCACAGTCAACCTACACGCTTCAGGAACTACGCAGAGCTGACCATTATGAAAACACTGGAGGCGCACAAAGACTCCCACAAAGAGGTAAAACACAAGACGGAGCAGGAAAAATTAATAAGCGAAATAAGCTGCATACTGTATAGTGGTAGTATACGCATTTAACTAAAACCCTAAACCATTTTTAAAATGATGCAGTATTGTTTTATGACACAAAACTTTAGTAATAGCTACAGTATGAAGAATTCAGTCTTCCCCCAACGTATTACCTTCTTTTTTGCTTGGCTTCGTATATGAATAGGTAATTTCGGATAGCAAATCTTGCATTATTGCAGGCTATACAATCTGTAAAAAATATTAGAAAATACCTTCATAGACAAGTGTAATCAATGGAATTTTTTTGGATTGTCTCCGGTCTCTTCCAAAAGGGTTTTTAAAGTAAAGAGAATGTATGGCTTTTCTTAGTTATGTTATAGTTATAAAATTTTACTTTTAATCATTCATTCTTTCATTCATCTTCTTACCCGCTTACAGCTACTGTTTGTTATTTGGCAGACGCTCTCATCCAGAGTGACTTAAATTTGGTCTCTTTTATACAACTGAACAATTGGGGGTTAAGGGCCTTGCTCAAGGGCCCACAGTGGTTACTTGGTGAAGGGGGGAATCGAACTCCGGACTTTGTGGTATTAGTCCAACACCTTAACCACTAGGCTATCACTTTGCTTATTCCCTAATTCGGGGCCACGGGGGTCTGCTGGTGCCTATCCCAGCTCACATAGGGCGAGAGACAGGTTGCCAGTTCATCGCAGGGCCACACATAGACGAATAACCACTCACACACACATTCATTCCTATAGGCAATTTAGAATCACCAATCAAGCTAATGTACATGTTTTTGGACTGTGGGAGGAAACCGGAGTACCCGGAGGAAACCCACACAAGCGCAGGGAAAACATACAAACTCTTGTTGTGAGAGTCTGGACCACCTTTTTTAAAATATTAAATATGTCTAATGTTATGTTATTTGAATATATATATATATATATATATATATGTTTGACATTAGAAGTTACCCTACCTTTAGCATGCCATCGCTGTGTTGTCATGTGTCATTAAGGTGGTGCGTGCTGCAGAGGAGGCTGCCTCCACCCTGGCTTCCTCCATTCATCCCGAGCAGTGCATTAAGGTGCTGTGTCCAATCATACAGACCGCCGACTACCCCATCGACCTGGCCGCCATTAAAATGCAGACCAAGGTCATTGAGCGCATTCCAGAAGAGTCCCTTTATCAGCTGCTGCCTGACATCATTCCTGGCTTATTACAGGTGTGTGTGCATCTGTACTTGCAAAAACCCACCAGCTTATTGTACATGCACATAAACACACACAAGACTTTTGCATCTTGTGTTTTCACATTCCGTTTTGTGTGTCTGTGTTTCAGGGCTATGATAACACGGAAAGCAGTGTAAGGAAGGCCAGTGTTTTCTGCCTAGTGGCAATATACTCTGTGATTGGTGAAGGGTTAAAGCCGCATCTTGCCCAGCTGACGGGCAGCAAGGTAACTTTGCAGACATGTGTTTACAGGATTGTGTGTGTATGTGTGTGTGACACCAACCTGAGCTGTGTACACTTAGACACATTTAGTGTCTGGGTGAGTTTTAGTATAGCAAATATATCACAGTAAACTGTGGTGATTTGTAGTTATTTCACTTTTTATTTGCCTAGCGTAATTCCCTCTTTAACAATGCACTATGGGGGCCTTCACGCAAGTTTGATTATTGGTCAAGGGATCTTTCTGTGCAAAGTATGCATGTTCCTCTCACAGTACAAAAACATTAAGGTAAATGGTGTTTCTAAATTGCCCGTAGGAGTGAATGTGTGTGTGTGCGTGTGTGTGTGTGCGTGCGTGTGCGTGTGTGGTTGTTTCTCTATTCGCGGCCCTATGTTACACAGGCAACTTGTCCAGTTCGTACCCTTTCCTTTTGCCCTATGCTCAATGGAATAGGCTCCAGCTGACCCCCATGAACACAAAATAGGGATTAAGTGAATTAGAAGTTAAAATGAATGAATGAATATTCACTAAAGTGAACTGTAAATGTTGTCGTTATCCATCGTCAATCCTGTCTTCATCTTCTTCTCTGACAGATGAAACTGCTAAACCTCTACATCAAGCGAGCTCAAACCACCAACAGCAACAGCAGCAGCTCCTCTGACATCTCATCCCACAGCTAAACATATTCAAATTTTATCCCTACCTCCCATCCTGTCCAGTTGTACTGAAAATATCTGGCTTCTTCCGAACTAACAAACCCACAATTGGAGGTCTTCTTTAAAAAAAATGTGTTAACGTTTCTTTCTTAGAATTTCTCATCAAGCTTTAAAACAAGGAGAAAATTAGACAGTTAGAAGTGTACATCGTTGTTTCTCCAGATTTGGCTCCATATGTGATGCTGAACTTGGGTACCTGGTTATGCTGTAATGTTAATATCCATCTTGTTGTGCCTCAATTCAGTTGGTCTGTAGAGATTTGCAAAAAACAATTGTGTAACAATTTAGAAAACGTCCCATTTAATGAGAAAACCAGTCCACGGTACATTTTATTTATTTCTTTTTCTTTTTTTTTTCCAATCTATCAATCTATCTATAACGCCTTGTGAAGCAGAGGGTTTGCTGTAGTCATTGTAACCCCAACTAAAGTATATAAGTTTCTCTCAGTTGACGGCACAAACTTCTAAATAGTAACACTTTTAGAAGATTATTACACAAGAACATTTTGGTTCTTTTTCTTACTAGTCTTAATCTATTTATTTTAAAAGTAGAGACTATCATTCGGATTGTTGTTTGATGAATCACATTTTCAATATATTAGTTTAATATTGCTGCTCCTAGACATCTGCCCTGAGTTCAAACGGTTCTCAGGAAAACCCTGGCGCTTGGACCACTACAGTCAATAGTTTCTCATTACAGTTAAGCATCCAAGAAAAAGGGGGTTCTTGGACTCCTAAAAAATAAGATTGCTATAGATTTGGCAAATGAAATGGTGAACATTTCTTTCCATCTCTGTTTTAAACATCATTCTTTCTGCACTGTGGCTAAAACATACACTGTAGCTGGTTGCATATGGAAATATGGAAATGAAAACGCATAGAAAGTCAAGAAGGCAAACAGCTGCTGAACTATTGTTGGCTTCTGTCAATTTTTCTGTTAAAGAAGGTTTTAGGAAATATAAAAATTAGTAGAAGATTTATTTCTCTGCCAGTGTTCTACATCATCCCTTTTGGCTTGAATTGCTGGAAAATTCTGATTTCGATCGTTTAGACCCACAGAAGTTTCTCGGTTGAGAAACAATAAAGGATAAATTTATCCCTGGTTTATTCTGTAAAAAATGTAAAAAAAAAGATTTGACTGAAATTTTCTTCTCATGCCTAAATTTGCTTGACGATCATCCGGCTAGTTAGCTGCTTAGATTAATTGAGAAATCTAACCTTTGTTCTCCAGGGTTTTAAAGATGTTTATAAGGAGTATCGATGGAAAGAAGTTCCATCTAAAGAATTCATTTACGATTCAGTAAACATAATTTTCTCATTACAAGTCATGAAAAATAAACCCTTACTTTGCTACTATAGAAAAAAGATTCTCCTAATAGGTCGAACTTTTTAAAGATTTTTTTTCATAGAACCCTAGATCTTTGATTTCACACATGTTGTGCTCTTGAAAGCGAAATGTTTACATAGTATTGAGTTTATTGGTCCAAATGCATTTAATGGACATAGTATTACAACATCTGACCATCACAAGTGTTTCTTAAATGTCCTGTTCAAGAATTAGTCTCATTTTAGCTCTCTATACTTCTGGAAAGATTGAACACTAGATTGTGGCGTGTGCGGATTTACACTTTTATTGTGTAGCATGCTGTCGTCCTAAAGGTGTTCAGTGGGGTTGAGTCAGAGCACTATGTGCATGGCTTTGTGCACATGGGCGCTGTCATTGTGGGTCTAACATCCTGAGGTAGAGTGTTGAAACAACAAATATCTATGAAAAGAGAGCATCGGTTCCTGGTTCTATAATTTATTCACCTGTTTATGGTGGCAAAAAGCACCGTCCACTTTTCATATTATTTTTGACGTTTTTATTCTCATACATGAAAACACTCTGGTATGTATTAACAATAAGACTAATATATATAAGTATATTTTTAATGTGGACAAAACAGTGCAATTTTTGTAGAATATATTTTGATGAGTCTGTGGCCCCTGAATTAGACACAGCAAGTTCCAAAACGATGTTTAAAAGTCAGGAAATATGACTAAAAGCCCTATCTATGCAAAGAAAGAAAGAAAAAGAAAGGCAAATTTATTGAATGTGTATAATTATTATATAGAATAGTCTACAATGTGGTATCAAAAAAGTTTCAAGACACTCCAATAGACGACAGAACAAAGCTGCCGGCAGCAAGCAAGGCTGTGCTTCCTGTGTCTGTGTCTGCAGCCTGCATCCTTGTGCTGCCATCTGCTGGCGTGTTTGGAAACTTTTTGATACTCTCTCTTATATGAGAAGTACACCATCATCCAACACGTTGAAATAGGCTTGTTTTGTTGTTTTGAAGTAAATCTTATTTTCAGGAAACAAATTGAAAAGAGAAATGATGTTTTCATCAGCTCATTGGTCCAATATCTAATCTGTGGACATCGCTCCCATCAAATGATTTTCACCTGCTTAGATACAACATATGGCAGTATTTACACTCAAATGTTTTAATCACGCATCCCAAAAAGTTCCTCTCACATGCACGTGTGTTTTAGTGGTCACTTTCAGATAAATGACCGGTGCCGGTGTTAACCTCGTACTGTAACACAGTGGACAGCATTGTACTTCTGGTAGTATAGGGACTGGGGATATGTTTACATAGATAATTGCAAGGAGCCCTGATTTCTGTCTATAATTCCCATTCTGTTACTAGTTACTACTACTACAACTACTACGACTACAAAAAGCACCTCTTTACATGGATCTGACTCTGAAGCTGCAAATGCTGGTTTTTAATTGGTGTGTTTGTGTGTGAGAGAGAGAAATGCCAGTGTTTAAAAGACTGTTACAGCGGCAGCAGTACGACGCTTTTGCTGACGCATTGAACTAATAGCCGACGCCACCTCTTCGCGTGACCGTGCATGCCTTTCGTTTAGCTGCTCTTATTTAATATTCATATCTGTATTTATGTGGGGGTTTTTCTTGTTCCAGAAACTGTACATAAAACCCTTCGTTTATTTCTTTTTTAAGTTAAACCTTCACCTGTGATCAAATCTGTACACACCAATCGAGATTAAAAAAAAAGTTTTCCACGATCTAAATCTCTGTGTCATTATTAGCATGTTTTTCTGGAGTTGGATGCAATGTATCTATAATAGATTTTATAAACAGATTTAAAGGACTGCTGAACAAAAGATTGTGGGAGAGGACACCTTACTTAGTCACTTAAGTTTTTCTATTGTTTATCATACCATTTCTGAAAATTGTATAGAATAGCAAGCATCAAATATGGTACTTCATCATATATAGTAGATTAACGAATCAAATCTGGTACTTCATAGTCCATTATAACGTTGGTTAGGATGATGACGTCATGTGACATTAAGCAGATTGAAACAGGTACATGAGCAGCTACTTCAGACTAATTTGATTAAAACACTGTTTATTATATTAAAACACATATAAAACACTTTATTTATCCATCAGGGTAAATGTTTAGGGCTTTAGGCGAAAGTGGCACAGAAATTATGATGCGGTTAAATTAGAGCTTGATTAGAGTGTCTACTTAAATATTAGCTGAGATGACAGACAAAATATAAAATAATAAGAATATAAGTATTATTAAAAATGTCCTAGCGTGAAATCCAATGTGTTGTCTCAGATTGCATAACAAATTACTGTCTTTAAAACACTAGACTTACTGATAAAATGATTAAATACTATATAGTTAATTGCACACAGGATTAATAATAACTTTGATTTACATTTATCACATTGTTAAACAACAAACTAGTTTCAAGTGAAAACTCCCAGCATGCATTGTGGACAACATGGCTGTCATATACTATACACCCCAGAACACACACTCATCCTCCAGGCATTTGAAGACAAGGTCATCACTAGGAAACTACCTCTGGGTTGCTGATCCACTAAGTGGCCTGGGTACAGACTGGAACGGGTAGTGACGGTGAGCCCAAAAACCAAAAGGAATCAGACTTACAGTGAGGTTAATAAGTATTTGATCACCCTGTAATTTTGAAAGTTCTCCCACTTACAAATCCTGGAGGGGTCTAGAATTGTCAGCATAGGTGCAGTTCCACTGTGAGAGACAGAATCTAAAACTTAAAATCCGTAAATCACATTGTAGGGCGGCGCGGTGGCGTAGTGGATAGCATGGTCGCCTCACAACAAGAAGGTCCTGGGTTCGAATCCCGGGTCAAGGATCTTTCTGTGTGGAGTTTGCGTGTTCTCCCCGCGGTGGCGTGAGGTTTCCTCCGGGTACTCCGGTTTCCTCTTACTGTCCAAAAACATGCAGATTAGGTCAATTGGTGATTGTAAATTGTCCATAGGAGTCAATGTGTGTGTGTGAATGGTTAATTGTCTATGTGTTCTCTGTGATGGACTGGCAACCCGTCCAGAGTGTACCCACGCCTCTCGCCCTATGTACACTGGGATAGGTGCCAGCAAACCCCTGTGACCCCGAATTAGGGAATAAACGGTAAGAAGATGAATGAAATCACAATGTATGACTAACAATTTATTTGTAAATTACTGTCAAATAAGTTTGCTTTGATCATTTGCTTATCAGATTTCTGCTTTTAAATAGTCCAGCTACACTTTGCTCATGATTCTAAATTAGTAGCACCTGTTTGAGGTTGTTAGCTGTCATAAAGCCACCTGCGCACCCCACAATCAGTCAAGTCTAAGTAGCAACATGGGCTAAACCAAAGAGCTGTCAATAGACACAGGAGACAAAATTGTAGACCTTCACAAAGTTGGAAAGGGCTATGGGGCAATTGCCAAGCAGCTTGGTGAAAAAAGAACATCTGTTGGAGCAATTGTCAGAAAATAGGAGAGGCTAATAATGACTGTAAATGTCCCTCGCACTGGGGCCCCACAAAAGATCTCTCCTCGTATGGTATATATGTTGCTAAGAATGATGAAGAATCAGCCCAGAACTACACGGGAGGAGCTGGTCAATGACGTGAAGAGAGCTGGGACCACCCTTTCCAAGGTTTCTATAAGTCATACATTAAGACGTTTAAAATCATGCATTGCATGGAACTTTCCCCAGCTTAAGTCAGCCCAAGTCATGGCCCGTCTGAAGTTTGCCAGGGACCATCTGGATGATCCATAGGAGTCATGGGAGAAAGTCCTGTGGTCAGGTGACCAAAGTATAACTTTTTGGTCATAACTTTGGTCATTCGCCGTGTATGGAAGAAGAAGAATGATGAGCATCATCCCAATAATATCATACCTACAGTGAAGCATGGGGCTGAAAGCATCCTACTCTAGGGGTGTTTTTTTGCACAGGGGACAGGACGACTGCACTGTATTAAGGAGAGGATGAACAAGGCCATGTATGGTGAGATATTGAGCACAAACCTCCTTCCCTCAGTCAGAGCATTAAAGATGGGTTGTGGCTGGGTGTTCCATGACAATTACCCAAAGCACACAGCCAAGAAAACCAAGGAGTGGCTCCGTAAGAAGCATATCAAGGCTCCTAAGTGGAGCCAGTCTCCAGATCCGATTCAAATAGAAAATCTTTGGAGGGATCTGAAACTTGCAGACACTGCAACTTGACAGATCTAGAGAAGATCTTTATGGAGGAGTGGGCCAAAATCCCTCCTGCAGTGTGTGCAAACCTGGTGAAGAACTACAGAAACTGTTCGACCTCTGTATTCTGTAATTGTTAACAAAGGCTTCTGTACCAAATATTAATTTTCTTTGACTCAAATGATCAAATACTTATTTGACACAGTAATTTACAAATAAATTGATCAAAAAAATCATACAATGGTATTGGTGGTCAGTCTGATGTACTATTTGGGGGTTAATTTGCCGGGCGGCGCGGTGGCGTAGTAGTTAGCATGGTTGCCTCACAACAACAAGGTCCCGGGTTCGAATCCCAGGCCGGGATCTTTCTGTACGGAGTTTGCATGTTCTCCCAGCGCTTGCGTGGGTTTCCTCCGGGTACTCCGGTTTCCTTCCAAAAACATGCAGGTTAGGTGGATTGGTGATTGTAAATTGTCCATTGGAGTGAATGTGTGTGTGAATGGTTGTTTGTCTATGTGTTGCCCT
>JAOTRA010000003.1:2954435-2968581 GCA_026260255.1 Pseudolaguvia tuberculata | reverse complement strand
ACACACACACACACACACACACACACACACACACACACACACACACACACACACACACACACACACACACTAATACATTAATGAGGCAGAATAAACCATAAATGCAGGAATGTTATCATTTGCTTGATGAGGTTTTTATAATCAGAATAAAAAACATTTATCACCTTAAATTAAGGAAACATCTTTGAAGATCTAAATGGATGCCATGCATCACAAGCGTCCCTTAAAGTCCCAGATGGTAGCTATTCTAAAACAGATGTTATTTTGCATAGAACCATTGCATGAATATTTATGCTTAATTATTTTATGACACTGACGGACCTGTAAGGGTTGAGTAGCTTTACCAATGCCAACGTGTAAACCCAGTTAAAGACACAGCCTGATGTGGCCAATGCTAACACACTGGTCTACAGTTCCTCAGTGATCATACCAGTGAAACTTAAAATGTATGTGACCATGATAAATTTGAGGTGGTGCGGTAACGTAGTGGTTAGCATTGTTGCCTCGCACCAAGAAGGTCCTGAGTTTGATTCCCAGCCAGGGATTCTTTCTGTGCAGAGTTTGCATGTTTTCCTCCGGGTACTCTGGTTTCCTAGGTTGATTGGCGATTTTAAAATTCCCATTAAATTTTCTATTGTTTATTATGTAACATGTCTCAGGTTATGCTGACTGGATTGTATGTGGATTATGTGGATAATATTCTCATGTTCTATACTTCTTTCTACTATGTTGTACAACACTTTGGTCAGTCTTTGAATTGTTTTAAATGGGCTTTATAAATAAAAAGAACTAAGAACTAAAGGAGCGTGTGTGTGTGTGTGTGTGTGTGTGTGTGTGTGTCTGCAATGGGCTGGCGACCTGTCCAGGGCATGCTCCTGCCTCTCATCCTATGTGCACTGCGATAGGTTTCAGCAGACCCTGTGACCCCAAATTAAAGAATAAGCGGGCTAGAAGATGAATGAATGAATGATAAAGTTGACTCTGGGTAAACAATTAGTAATGGTTTGGGTAAAGGATTTTATTGAGGAGGAGTGTGTCCAACCTTTTAAAACAGCCGTTGTTTGTTTTGATCAGCATCACATTCGGTCGTTCGGTGGTACGAGAATGTAAAGATGTTCAGTACAAATAGTAGAATGTCTCCGAACAGAATAATTATGTAGATTTCTTTAAATTATTTAACAAAAAAACAAAATTAATAGAAAGTAACATGACTTTTGATTTGGGTTATACAGGGTAACAAGGAACTGCTAGTCTATCTCAGCTGTCATTGGGCAAGTGATTGGGGTAAAACCTGGACAGTTCACCGCCTATATGTTTTAGACTGTGGGAGGAAACCAAAATGTAAACCCATCCTGGAGTACACATATAGACACCACACAGAAAAGCCCCTGCTGTTTATACAAACCTTCTTGCTGTGCTAACAGTGCTAACTATATATGACTTAAGAAGTCAACAATAAATTTGACCCCTTTAAAACACTGCATGATTTTGCAATTAGAGAAATTTTAATAAAATGTATTTTTAAAAACTTTTTGAACAAAAGTTCCATAAGTTCTGGCATATTTCAGCCAGAATTTGTTCAGTACATCACGCATTCATACATAAAGACAGATATTATTACAAATGTCCTCCGATTTCAAGGAACAGCCCTGAGGCGAGAAACACCTTCAATAAATTTTATTACGTAAGTAAATAAATAAATAAATGAATAAATACATAGGGTATTGCAGTAGCATAGTGGTAAGCATGGTTGCCTCACAAGAAGATGCCGGGCTCGATTCCTGGGTAAGGAGTCTTTCTGGTTTTCTTCGGGTACTTTGGTTTCTTCCCACAGTCCAATAACATAGACATTAGGTTGATTGGTTAATCAAAATTGCAGAGTGAGTGTGAGTGTGTGTGTATGGTTGTTCCTCTATGTGTGGCCCTTTGATAAACTACTGACCTGTCCAGAGTGTACCCCTTGACCTTTGCCCTATGTGCACTAGGCTTTTGCAGATCCCTGTGACGTGACCCAGAATTACAGAATAAGCGGGTTAGAAGATGAATGAATAAATGTAATGAATAACCATATCATTGTGGCCTCACAACCTCACAACAAGAAGCCCCCCCCCTCCACCCCCGTGGTTGCCTCCCACAGTCCAAAGACATGCAGATTAAGTTGATTCTAAAGTGGTTGTTTGTCTATGTGTTGCCCTTTGTGTACCCCTGCCTCTTGCTTTATGTGTGGTGGGATAGGCAAAAGCAGATCCTTGTGACCTCAAATTAGGAAATAAGCGGGTAAGAAGATGAATGAATGTTTTAAGCCACTTTAGTCTGACCAATAAAAATAAAAAAAGTCATATTGTGTCCTAGTACACAAAATAAAATACTAGCCCAAGTCCTGCATTGTCGTTGAACCCTCAAACGTTTACCTGTGTTAAGAATATAAATGGACATAAAATTAATCTGTAAAGTAAATGACTTTTCCAAACACAGAGACAACAGTTTGTACACTTCCACAGTAAACAGCTACGCACCTTCATGGCTCTTTCTGTTCCGGTTATGTTGAACATGACCCTTGTTTTGACAGACTCTGTCTCTTCCTGTGTTTTGACAGACTCCAGTGGGCCTCTTCTCAGATTTCAGTAAAGCTTTCTTTAGTTTTACACTTAGCTGATCATCAACTGCTGTTTATTGAACTTGGTGTCCAGTAAAGTGTGATGATCTGGTGTCAGGTCATTTCCGATTCAGGGTTGATTTTTTTTTGTGAACCTTGGTGTCATGAGTTCCCTTACCTTCTTTTTACTGTTTCTTGGCACGCAAATGAGCCATTTTAGACACTGACGTATGCTACGGGTTGCTGTGGTTGCATTTGTTTCTTTCTAGTTGCTAGAATTGTCTGCACCTCAGTTGAGGGTATGTAAACTTTTGCACTTACCCATAAACGTATAGCATTACTGCAAAATATTCAGTGAGTTTTTTGTGATAAGTGATATGCTGTAGAAAGGAGGGGTGCTGTGTCTGATAGTGATCTGAAGCATGCTCAGGCGGAGGTGTCTTTCCTGCATGGGGGCTCTGGGTGGCAGAGCAGGCAGGATCAGGTGAATAGGGGCTGCCATCATCAGCAGGTTTGGGAATGAGGTGGGGAGTGAAAATACAGCTGGGGCTGTTAGTCTGCAGCTGGAGTCCATTTCTGTCAATTTAAAGTGGCCCACAACCGCAGAGTTAGCGTTCTTCCTAAAGCTGTCCCATATGAGACTGAGTTGCAAGTATACGACTACGGGAAAACGATTGTTTACACTGCCTCCTCCTCGCTCTCTCTTTCTGCCTGCTTACATACTCCCACTTTGTCTTTACACTAAACACAGATCCACAACCTCAGCAGAAGCCGTACATCATGCGACAAGCCGTCTCCTTCTTTCCTTTTTGTACTGTTGGTAAACCTCTTGTTCTTGAAGTGGGTTAGTCGTGGACCTTTGTAACCCTGCCGCAGGGTCCCATTCACACTCTCCAACCTCGTGACAGTGTAGAATTATTCTTTGGGGTATATTAATATTCACCAGTCACACTTTTGTGACCCCTAATGTTCACAAAAATACACCAACGCTTTCCCTGGATTGGCTGAACAATGGACTTATTATAATGAGGAGGGCAGAGGTCAGTAGGACAGGCATATTGGATCTTAATATGTTTTATGAATCACTCCCAGGGGGTTCTTGACTCCCTTTAGATTCCACCATAGAGGACTTCCTCCATATCCAGACTATTAGACATTGTTCTTTGCAGCTTGTTTTTGCCTGTAGCTTAAGTTTAAATGTCCTATTAAACAAGTTAGGGGGTGTCTGAAAGGCTTAGTCAGAGGAGACGTCCAGGGAAAACATGCAATAACAGATTGTAACAGGAGAGACCAGATATAAGAGAATGTCCTGTGTCAGTTCTTTAGGCTAAGTGTTGACATGCTCACACACGTTCGCTAAGGTGTTAGGTTGCAGCTTCACTCCGCACTACATGTGTGGCAAGAACACCTTAAGAACACCTTAAGAAATACCTTCAGGGTTTAAGCAACACACTGCGAAATGTTGACGTCACATCTATTTTGAAGATTTGACCATTTACTAAGGATTTATTTTCTGTTTTTTTAACTCAGAGTGGTAGCGTTGTGGTTAAGGTGGCAGACCTCAGAAAGTTCATAAGGTCAAATTCTTTTGCACAGGGAAAATTCTGCTACCATTTAAACTTCATCTGCTCAAAATCAGATATTTTACTTCCAAACTGGTGGTACATTTAAGTACAAAGCAAGCAATGTAAAGATAGGGTCTGCCAAAGCAGGAGTGAATGAAGTAAGCTGACCTACACCAGAGACCTGCCTCAATCCCACCAAACTCCTTCATGATAAATCCGAATATCAGTGCCTGACCTCACTAATGCTCCTATGTCTGACTAGAACCTGGGTTAAGTTAAAATAAATACATCATCATTGTCGAAGTCTATCATTAGGGAATTTTTCATTTCATAACATAACCATCATTACATTATTTTACTAATTAAAGTTTTATACTGTGTACATTTTATAAAGTTTTCTGTGCCAATGCTTATCATAAAAAGTCTTTTATTATATATACAATTAAGTGGCAGTATTTTAATTTATATTTGTGTGTGTATATTTATATTTACCAGGTTAAAAATTATTACCCTTTTAACATGACATATGCAATGACTTATAAGAAACTCCAGAATTAATTAATTAATTTATTCATTCATTCATTCATTCATTCATCTTCTTACCCGCTTATTCCCTAATTCAGGGTCACTGCTATACGCACTGTAATACGAGCGCACATAGGGTAAACCCAGGACAGGTCGCCAGTCCATCTCAGGGCAACACATAGACAAACAACTATTCACACACACATTCACTCCCTTGGACAAATTAGACTCACCAATCCACTTAATCTGCATGTTTTTGGACTGAAACCAGAGTACCCGGAGGAAACCCCTTTGCAAGCGCGGGGAGAACATGCAAACTCCCCGGCCCTGGACCTTCTTGTTGTGAGGTGACCAGCCTATCCACTACGCCACTACGCTACTTCCTTATTTTCTTATATTAGAAATATTTTTATATGTACAGCCTAAACTGAGAGTTCATAATCATGTCAAACAAAATGTGTACTAAATTCTTTTTAGTAATCATTTGGATCCATAGACATAAGTAGTTTACTTATATGCTGACCATTAAAGATGATAAACAACGTTTATTGTGACTGTCTGTGTCCCAGAGTCTCTAGGAATTCGTTAAACACATAAGTACCGATAGCTGGGACAGCCGGAAATAGAAGATGAATGAACGAACGAGTACTGATGCTTACACTTCATTAGCATATTTTAAACAAGAAGACATAGTTCATTTCTGCATGTATGTCTGCTTTGAATTGACTTTCCAAGTTCTATTGCTTGAATGTAAAGGCCCTTAGGAGTGATTTAATGTGTATTTGAAATGCCCTGAAATGCTTTCCAAGCTGTATTACTGCATCAATTCCAGAACGTTGATCCGTATTAGCTCTGTTGTAATTTGGACACACTGAATTAAAGCTGATACTTAGAACTGATAAGCTGAAAATTAACTTAAAGTTACTTATAGATACCTATTCAGTGATACTTTATGAAACTATACATGCAGTATATTGGTAGGAGAATGCTGAAGATGGAGTTGGCGGGTAGGAGGAAAAGAGGAAGATCAAAGAGGAGGTTTATGGATGTGGTGAAGGAAGATATACATGTAGTTGGGGTGAAAGTGGCAGCTGTAGCGGACAGGGTAGTGTGGAGAAGAGTGATCCGCTGTAGCAAGCTCTAACGGGCGCAACCAAAAGGAGAAGAGTGATACTTTATGCAACTGGAGTAGTGGTGGCTCAAATGGTTAAGGTGCCGAGTTGTTGATCGGTCGACCAGGAAGACCTTGGTTCAGCTCAAGTCCTTGAGTTAGACTCTTAACTCAACCTGTTCCAGGGGCACTTACTAAGATGATATATGCAAAGAAAATCATTTTACTATATGTTGTACTGTATATAATCCTGTATTTGACAAAATGAATTGGAATAAATTGGAAATTGGAATTGGAATAAAAAGCACAATAGAGTAGAGTAGAAAGCAGTCCCAGTATAAATTACTGGTATTTAACTTACCAAAAGTTTGCTGAGAACATTCTTTATTCCTGTTTGGAGCCATGTGCTCACAAGACTCAAATCCTCCAGCTTCACACCTTAAGTGCTTCTGCTGGGAGTGCCTTAGTGCGGTCAGACAGAGGTGGGCTCCTTGTAACAATCATGGCGTCAGATTAAAGCCCACATCTCGCTCTTAGGTAATTAAACACTTTTCAGTCTGAATCTCTCTTTCATGCTGACAGATCAACTCCGGCCTGATGAAAACGCACTGGGACCACTGTGCTTTGCTTTTGTCTGTAGCTGGAGTGCACAGCCCCAGGCTTCTTTCTGAGGCATCACTCTTTCATCCAGAGGATTTCAAACGAGCTATCCATGCTAATGTAGCAGCCTGGCTCAATCACAAGGGAGTCGTATGGATCCAACAAAATATCAGAAAGGAACTCAATAGAGTGGATGAAGTTGAAATTGTTTTGTTCTAATTGTTATTTGTGTTGGTGTCAAGTTTGGACTAAAGTGGTGGAAATAGTCACATCATGGCCCTTATGCTTGAATTCATTTCCAAAACTTTATACTGTTTAATGAGTTATTAATATTAATAAACATTAATAATGCCATACAAAACTGTTTGCTTTTAAAATGATGACATTAATAATAATAATAATAATAATAATAATAATAATAATAGAACCAGGGTGGAGTGATTAGCACGGTCGACACACAACATGATGGTCCCTGGTTCAATTACTGGGTCAGGGATCTTTCTGTGCAGAGTTTGCATGTTCTCCCCGTGCTTGCGGTTTCCTCCCACAGTCTAAAAACACGTACATTAGGTTGATTGCTGATTCTAAATTGCCTATAAGAGTGAGTGTGTGGTTTTTTATCTATGAGTGGCCTTGCGATTGACTGATGACCTGTCCAGGGTGTACCCCTGCCTTTCACCCCATGTGCGCTGGGATAGGTTTTAGCAGACCTTCATTACAGTTACAGTTACAGCTTGGCATTTGGCAGACGCTCTTTTCCAGAGTGGCACTGTGCGTAGTTGTTAGAAACGGTCCCCGATTGCAGGGCAAATAGGCCTTTCTGTCTGGAGTTTGCATCTTCTCCATGCGCTTGTGTGAGTTTCCTTCCACATGTCTGTATATAATGAGAGTTAGATAGATAGATAGATGGATGGATAGATAGATGGATGAATATTTGGATTGATGTATTGATGGATAAATGGAAAGATCTGACAAAGGTATGATAAAGCTAAACAAAAGGAAAACAACCCAATAAAAAGGGAAACAAATAGAAAAAAGTTATCGGATGTCCCTTTTGGGAATTAGTTTATTAAGACTTGATTGATATCCTTGTTCTATAAAAGTTAGCTAACCAAACGCGAGCATGTGCACATAGATAGGGTACGTGTCTCAACCCAGTGTGTGTTAATTAGCTGTCTCGGACTGGCTGTGTGCCGGGAGGGGCTTCCCACATGCTTAACTGATGGATTGGGCAGCATGTGTGTGTGGCTCCATGGCCTGCTCTCATTGCTCACCCAATCAGTCACAGGACTGTTCATGTGGACAGCAGCATTACATTATAGCATCGTTAGCCCAGCGCTCTCCCGAGCCCCAGCTCTCAGCACACACCATTATTAACTCCCACAAGTCTCTCTCTTTCTCTCGCTTTCTCATTTCCTTCATCTGTCTTTAACTCTTCATACTTTTTTCAGGTCTGGTGAATGGAGATGTTTCACTCAACCACTAAACACAGAGCCCATCTATTTTAAGCTAAATTCAACAGTGTTTCTATAGCATAATACTATATATATATAAAACAACCCTAATATATACAGTAGATAACTCTTTCATCTGGCGGTGCAGTGGCGTAGTGGTTAGCTCGGTTGCCTCACAACAAGGTCCCGGGTTCGATTCCCGTGTCAGGGATCTTTCTGTGTGGAGTTTATTCTCCCCACGCTTGCGTGGGTTTCCTCTGAACTATTCAATTATTGACATTTTAAATGTTTTTAATTTAAGGTATTTAGAATTTAAAGCATAAATCAAATATACTGAATATTACCTGTAGAAAGCTTTTGTTTATCAACATTTAATAAGAATATTTTTTACTCTAAAATAGAAGATTTTTAATTTCTTAAATATTTTTCTTTTAAAACCTAAAATCTGCCTTAAACCAAGGAAAATTCCATTATGTCAAATATTTAATACATATCAGTGTCAGTGTCAAACATTTGCAGCCATGAAAAAAACAGAAAACATGCTCCAGCAAACCCATGTAATCCAGAATTAGGGAATAAGCGGGATGAATGAATGAATGAATGAATGAATGAATGAATGAACATGGTTGAATACTTATCTCTATTTATGTAAGATCAGCCCAAATGAATGCTGAACTCATTTAGCTTTCTTACATTACCTAAAATACGGCCCAGATATTAAACTCAGCTGTAGGATTGTGACTGTTGTTTGTTGGCTTAGTGGTTAAGGTGTTGCTACCAGAAAGACCGGGGTTCGATTCCCAGCACCAAGCCACCTCCGTGAGCTCCCTGGCAAGCCCCTTAACCCCCAGTTGCTCAGTTGTAAGTTGTTCTGAAAAAGGGTGTCTGCTAAATGCTGTAATTGTTTTTTACCTAGGTTAGTTTTAAACATAATTAAGATTAAAAGTTGCTAAAATTTAACTATGAACTACTTAGTTTTTATGTATAAAATAAAAATAACGTTTGAAGCTTATCTTTAGAGCAATTTCCTTTCCCCCTCTTCTTACCCGCTTATTCCCTCATTCAGCGTCGACGGGGCTTTGCTGGAGTCTATAACCCAGCACAAATAGGGTGAGAAGCAAGTGTACACCCTGGACACTTCACCAGTCCATCTCCAGCAGGGCCTAGACCAATTTCTTTTTCTGTATTTCAAGGCATCGGAAAGCGGAATCTACACAATCAGATTTGAATTAATCATGATGTTTAATTGACATCCATTTATTCTTTTACATAAATACCTTTCTGTTATATTTACATTAGATTCTAATGTTCTAATATCACAATAAAGACATTTATAGGCTAATCAAAATGCTGGATTTTTTAGCAGCTCTACTTTCAGTTATCTCTCAGATAAGCACTTGCTAAGATTTTTTTCCCCTTTCTGTTTTCTTTTTCTATTCATCCTCAGGCTATTTTTCCTGTCTTCTGTTTCTCAGAGAGAATAAGAAATTTCAGCTATCATCAACCAGAGATCAAACGTAGCCTTGGCTGAATTCGCTGTCAGAATAAAACCATTTGTTCCTGCAACTCACTCCAAACGCCTTATCCCTGGACTTTTTCCTTCTTCAAGTGTGTGTTTAATGCGCTTTCAGCAGCCGACTCCCTGGAGCCTGTCTGCCATTGCTCATTTTGGAAAACATGGCGGTTAACTTTAGCAAGCAGCTTAGCATGCGATTGCCTGCTTTCAACCTGTCTCATTGTAGACATACATGTTTTGATAGACGCAGATAAAAATCTTGCCAAATAATCTGAGTAAACATTACAGGGTGGAGGAATGTTTTTTCAAAGATGTATATATACACAATAGCTAGCATTCTAGCAAATATCTGACCTGCTAAACATTGGAGAGAAAAGGAAAAACACATACATGATTGAAAAAGGTTTACAATTTAAATGATTTCTAAGAGATCTCTGTATTTGTGTTAGTTCATATATTTGCTCTTTTTTTTTCTCTTATACACATAATATTGGCAAAAATGAGCATCCCAAACACACGATTTTTTCTGACTGATTTTTATTTTTACTATTGGATGAAGTTCCAGTCTTCTAGTAAGACCTTCCAGTCCAATGTTGTGCTTGAATGTGAGAATCTCTTCATTCAGCTTCAACAGTATTAGTGAGATCAGACACTAATGTCAGGTAAGGAGGTCTGTGGTGGGTCAGTCACCATTCCAGTTCATCCCAAAGGGGTTCAGTGGTGGTAAGATCAGGACTTTGTCTCAAACACTGGTGGGGTTTTTTTCACTCTAATAATAATCCAGCATGTGATAATGGAGGTCAGGGGTTTTGTGCTCAGGGTCATTGTCATGCTGGAACAGTGTTTGGAGTCTCTTAGTTCTAGAAGCAATTATGTAATGCAACAACCTACAACAAACATTCTAGACCAACTGTGGGCTTCCTTATTTGTAGCAACAGTTTGAAGAGAAACCAACTATGGAACTGATGTTCAGGTTACCAAAAACCATTGGCAATATAGTGTATATATTTTTTATATATAAAATTTACTATAAAGGGGGCTCAACCTGAGACAAAGCAGATAAATAAAACATGCTGGTATGGAAAAAGAAACAGATCAAACACCAGAGTAGAAAAAAACAATACTGTATTTCTTAAAAATGTACAAAAGATATCTACAGAGCCATACACATGTTCACGTACAAAAAAAGTAGGAAGTAATCAAATACCACATCAGGAGTCCATTAGTTTGTATGATACTCGAGAATAAAACTGCACTATGATGTTTTCTGAGATCGGAATCTTTTATGCTATTATTTAAAATGAGAATAAAGACTTGACTAATGCTATTAGGAAAACTTTACTGTTTTTAAACTATAGAATCATTTCAGTTCTATGAAGCGTTATTTTTGGACTTTTGAAGAAAGACTATATCGCACAGGTAAAGAAAATGTTTTGCAATTCACACTATTCCTATAATACATATCGTTACCTTTAAGTTTATTTTCTGTCTCACAGACACACAGAAAAGTGAAAGCTTTGTGATTTACATAATATACAAACTTTTTTTTGTGTGTTCAAGACAATTTGATGTAACTCGGCATGACTCAATTTTTATGTGATTTTTTTTCCAGCGTATGCAATTTGCATAGCTAGGCACTTGTTGCTACTTTTGTTTCACCATCAAAGAGAATACAAAAATACTGGAATGAAAATTATCAAATATACTGTATTTATATACAGTACATGTATTGGTCTAAGGCAAAATATGGCTTTTTTTAGCAAAGGGCAAACTACTAAGTATTTGTTCTAATACTATACAGGATAATACAGATATGAAAATGGTGGGAAAGTCTTAATTTCTTACTCAGATTGGACTACAGGTCCAATTATACTTCCTGTTCCACCTTTTAAGACATCATGTTAAGAAACTTACTCTCTTCTGCCAGTGCAGTCAACATAGAAGTCATATCTCCAATAGCCATGTTGCCAATTCCTGCAGGTACTGGAGGCAAAGTCACAGAGTTTCTGGGTGTAGTGAGGCGAGAGGAATTCTGAGACAGACTGCGGAGGATGTTAGGACTTATAGTTCCTGACATGAGACTGGAGTGGTCACCATCATCCAGTATGGCATCAAAGTCGATCTGAGTCTGCTCCACTCCAGCGGAGGAGTCCACTGTGCTTGAGACTTGGTTGGTGCCTGGGGAGTTGACAGCAGCCATTGTTATGTTATCTGTGTCACAGTCCACTGTTTCTGTGTTGTCATGGATATTCAAACTGCTGGACTCAAACATGTGGATCTGTCCTGTGTAGAACATGGCATTACTGTCTGTGTCAACAACACCCACAGTAACAGGCTTTTTGGGGCTAGCTTCAGAGGTGTCATACACTGGGCTGAAGTGGGATTGTGGGTAGCCAGATTTCTGTGCATTTGGCCCTGAGTGCTGCCTGGCAAAGGGTTTCAATTCTGTGGGCGGTCTTGGCTGTAGTACGTTATGGTTTTCATTCAGGATAGACTTCTGGGAAGGAGTATCATAGCTATGCTGATCGCTGCTCATTTGGGAATAATTTTCTTGACTATTCTCATAACTGACATGGCTATGACCGACTGATTTAGTTCGTACCCTGTTATTTTGCATGTGCATGGGCTGCATTGTTTTCCTAGATTGACTTGACAAACTGATATTGCCTTGTGTAATATTACTACAAGAGGCATGGTGGTTTCTGTTTATCTCATTGCCTTGTTGAAATCCATGCTGATTGTGAATATCATTCTGGTGATTCTTGTTTCCTTGCTGCCTGAGAGTTTGACTACAGTTCATCCTTTGGGCCATAAGCTCATTCCTATGCATAGAACTCTGGTGAGCAGCATGTGCAAAGTTCTGACTCATGGATCTTACTTGGTGGTTGGATTTGTGGTTCTGAATAGAGCCAAAATTCTGTTTTTGCTGGGGCGCAGTTATATTTCCCCAATCTAAAGGTTGCTGATGCTTGATTTGGTTGGGAGATGACTCCACTGTCCCGGAGCTGACCTCATTCCACTGTACAGGCATGTGGCTCTTGTTGGCACTGGGAGACATGTGTTGTTGGGCTGGACTGGTCTGGCAAGAAGTGGTTGTCTGCTGCGTCATACTGTTCACAGCATTATCCACTACTGCCATACGTCTCTGGTAGTAACATTGTTGAAGTGGAGGACCACCATTTGCTAGGAAGCATTGGGTCTGTTGATTCCGGTACACAGATCCATTGTGTTGTGTAGAATCTCCATTAGAAGTGAGGTACTGTACCATATCATCAGGCAACATTAAGTCATCACCAATGGCATTGGCGGGACCATTCATGTCACTTGTTTCCATTGTAGTGTTCTCAGAGATGCTGGGAGGTCGCGGAGGGTACTGGAGGCAGTGCAGACTACCATCAGAGCAGACATAGCTCTGAACTGTCAAATGGCGGTTAGAGGAAGGAAAGTGTGATGCTGGATTAGTGTTCACATTGCTCATGCTGTTAAAACACTGCCCTTGCTGCAGACGGTGTTGATCGACAGCCACCCGTCTAACTGGATCACTAGCTCTCCGTGTTATATTGTCTGGTACCTCGTGGGGCATCATGGTAGTGCTGGGATAGCCTATGTCACTGCATCTTCTGGGAACTGTGGGGAGACCAAGTGGGTGCATAGTTGTTTCATGTGGATCTCCCAGCATGGCTATACGTGTCCTTAGGCTCATGCGTTCCATGTTTGGCAAGGGAGTAGGAGGAGCCCCACCTGTTGCGGCGGCATATTTGGCTTTTAGTCGATAGTGCTGGGCAGGGGTGAGGCTGAGCAGGCCTGGCAGGCCTCCACATTGACTGGCCTCACTAGAGCGGCGTGACAGGTCTGTAGAGATAGGGTCATATGAGTCTGCCGAGCTGATGTTGTTTAGCCGGTTGCCGGGCTGTGAGGTCTGACTGGAACGGCGGCTAGAGTAGCAGGGGGAGATTCCAGAGGAACGACGACTCAGTGTATAAGCTGAACTCACAGTGCTCGCCAGGCTGTCTCGACGCTCCACTGGCTGACAAAGAACCGTTGTCTCATTGGGGCAAATGTCACTCAGACGAAGGCCAGTGATGGGAACAGAAATATTGCCAATCCGAACAGAGTTCTCCAGTAAAGAACCTTTAACAAAAACAATCAGGTATTAAACTATTACCAAAATTATAAAATAAATAAATAAACAAACAACAATAAAGGGAAAATAAATAATTTTATGTTCATAGTCTTACTTTTACTAGTGATTGGCGGTAGTTTGGTGCCAGGAGCTTGTGGAACAGCATTTGCCCAGGAACACGACTCCCTCACTGTCTTTAGCTTTTCTTGCTTCAGGTGGTTTAGCCTGCTTGCAGGGCTGGCACTTCTGCGCAGGTGGAGGCCCACTGTGCCCATGGAGACAGTTGAGTCTACCAAGGGCACATCATCCAGCATGCTCAAATCTCCCATGCTGCCCCCGCCAGGGCCCGACAACTCTATTCCACCGTCATGGTGGGTGGCACTGCTAAGTGGTGACGGCTGGCTGCTACATGATGACTGACCACCAGGGCTGGACTGATACATCTGACAAAGAAATAAGAGGGCAGAATAGGTGGATAAGTATAACTGTATTATTCTATGTCATTCCTAATCATACTTGATTACTGGAACTATTTGTTTTTGTGATAAACCTAGTAATGTAATATTAACCCGTTTGCAGTTTGGATCTCTAAAAGCAACAGTATAATTTTTATCACAATATTTTCTACCAGAATGGGTGATATGACTATATATATA
>JAOTRA010000003.1:2909184-2924293 GCA_026260255.1 Pseudolaguvia tuberculata | reverse complement strand
CGGTATGGGTTTCTTTGTTGTGATCCGCATATTTGATTTGGCGCAGTTTTACGCTGGATGCCCTTCCTAACGCAACCGGGCTTGGGACCGGCACTAAGAATGCACTGGCTTGTGCAACCCTAATGGCTGGGTTCTATATATATATATAGTCATTATTAGATGACAAGATAGCGGCCCCGGAGAGGACCTGAGCCAGATTCGCACCTGAGTTACTGGAGCGCAAGGTGCTGGCCTACCAATAAATATTTGACAAAGTGATTGTTACGGTCTACAGATTAATACTTGCAGCAGGAAACAATAGGAAACAATCCATAACAAATTAAAGAGGAACATTTAAGTCCTTGGCCATCACCAGTCCATCTCCAGGATAAAGTGGAAGGCTGATTGTCTGTCAGTGAAAGTAGACGAATTAAGAATATAGAAATATAAAATGTCCAAGAGAACCAACTAGCTATTTACTTTCAATAGCGATATATATATATAATTTTTTTTTTTTTTGAGCAACTTGAACCCCAACTGGGGGTTAAGGGTCTTGCACAGTGGTTTAACAGTGTCAACATGGTGGTGCTTGGGAATCATACCCTGATCTTTTAATTATCAGTTCAACACCTTAGCCATTGCACTTTCATGTCCCAGTATAAAATATATCGTTTGGTATACCAAAAATAATAATAAAAAGATCAACTTTAGAGCGAGGGCACATTACCGGACAAGGGTACCTGGAGAAACACACGCAAGCACATGGATAACATGCAAACTCTGCTTGAGAATCGAACTTGAGACCTTCTTGTTGTTAGGTGACCGTTCTAACCACTACGCCACCGCGATACCCGTCTTTATAGTTGAACTGATTAATTGCTTTTTTTTAACGAAAGCAAATGTTCAATCCCAATATTTACTCCTTTACTACATTGTATTGGGTTTATCCAAGAGAATTTTAAGCACACATTATGGTTGGAAAAATAACAATAACTTAAATTAAATGTCAAATATTGTGCTTTTGTCTACTAGCACATTTTAGCGCTAAAATGATTATTATTACTGTTCTTTTTTATTGGCCACTCAGACACTGAGATCTTTATCTTATTTTGGCCATTAAAAGTGTTTTTTTTGGGAGGCTGTGATTTTTTGGGATATGTGATTTAATTGGCATGTTTTGGAAATGTCTGACATTTCCCACTGAGAGTAATAACGCACACACTGTAATTACAGCCCAGACAAACAGCTTTGGTTTTGGTAGTCAGCAATCAGTCTGTCATAACACTTGCCCATGTAATAATGGCCCGGATACGATAGAGGTTTTATTTATTCTGGAGCTTTTGATACCAGTCTATTGTTGTGGTCGAGTCACTGTGCCAGACTCCTGGGATGAGGACATTGTTTTAGGTGCCTGTGCTGGTGTAGCATTCATGTCCGGCAGATGGACAGTGCACCTGTTTTGGCATTTGCCAGGAAGTCAGGTGCCTATGTTATCCCATTGTCTGGCCTCTCAGGCTAATGGAAGCCTAAGCCTCAGCTTTAATACCCATTCACAAACGCAACAGGGGTCGGGATCATCATGTGGGCTCCTGGCACCAGTGTTATCATTACATCGTGTTAGTGTTAGGGTTTCCATTTCTCTGTATGCTGTAGCGGACTTCCTGGTCAGATATTTTTTATTTGCACATGTTTGTAGATGATATTTTATATATCGTTTAATATATAAGTCAGTGTGACGTGTTACAATCTTCTGATCTGTTCAAGCTTTGACCACTATACATTAAGCAAAATTATATTTGAATAATTCAGTACCTATAATTATAATTTTGTAAATCTGTAAATTGGTAATGAAATCAAAAATTACATTGATTTATTAGTTGCTCAAAAGCACATTTTCCATGACGCAGTTCTGTTTGATGAATACAGTATTAGAAAGGACATTCTTGTTAATAAGAGGCGCTGCTAAGGGGAGAGGGAGGGAGGAGTGGGGGGTTCTAAGAGCCCACACACTTTGAGATGACCTGTTGCATTAGTAATAACAGTACTAGGATTAATGTAATAGTACAGGTGGTGCGGAATAGGTGTAGTCATGGGCCCCCACACACTCTATTTAGGATGAGAGTGGGTTGCCTTGTGAGTCTGGTTTTTCTCAAAGATTCTTCTTTTCGTAGACACAGAGAGTTTTCCCCTTGCCCTTGTTGCCTCAGGCTAGCTCATTATAGAAACAATTAAAATTGATTTTATTTTTAAATCTGGTCATTTTTAGTCTACATATTCATTCAAGCCGCATTGTGCCAATGCCAAGTGTAAACGGTTACAAATATACCTTATTAAATTAAAATTAATTAAATGAGGCGACGCGGTGGCGTAGTGGTTAGCATGATTGCCTCACAATGAGAAGGTCCCGAGTTCAATTCCTGGGCTGGGGATCTTTCTGTGTGGAGTTTGCATGTTCTCCCGCACTTGTGTGGGTTTTTTCTAGGTACTCTGGCTTCCTCCCACAGTTGAAAAACATGTACATTAGGTTGAGGGGTGATTCTAAATTGTCCATAGGTGTGAGTGTGTGTGTGTGTGAGTGGTTGTTAGTCTATGTGTGCCCTGCGATGGACTGGTGAACTCTTCAGAGTGTATCCCAGCCTCTCGCCCTATGTGACCTGGGATGGGCTCCAGCAGACCCCATGCCCCTGAATTAGGGAATAAGTGGTAATATGAATGAATGAATGAATGAATGAATGAATGAATGAATGAATGAATGAATGAAATGTTTAGTTTATTTTGTTTTGCTCAACTTTTATAATAGTGATTGTCCAATTCTTGACTATTTTCAAATGACGGTATCTTTTAATAACAAGGTGAGTAAAGTGAAGTGTCACAGCGGAGGAGGCCTGATAAAGAACATAACATACACTTCTAAATATCCTGTATAATCCGACTAACCAGAGGGACTTAAATCTGAAAACCATACGCCATATACTGTATGTCAGTAGGGGATTTTTTTCTGTCTGTGATTTGAATCTAGAATAATCCTTTTTAATGCATTCTGTCCTGCAGTGTGTCTCATCTGACCAAGTGTGTGCTTGATTCTCTTTTTATATTGCGAGAGCTATCTTTAATATAATAACCTTGCATCCACTTTTTAAGGTTTGTTGTTCCTAAAGGCCTTTGGTAACAATTACTATTAACCAAATATGACCAGAAGTGATTACAATATAGATCAAGAGCTTAAACATGAAGGAACCGCTGGAAATCTCTGTTGACTATGGGATTTGCATTGAGGTCATTAACGGTATAGTTCTAATTTACTCAAATGTAAAATATACTCAATTGTACCTTTGATGTATTTTCTGTGCATTCTACAATTATTTAATTAGAACTTACTTGTGGCTGTAGCTAAATTTTATTTAGCATTATGCTAAATTCTACATTCAAAGTTAGGAGATGATACAGATATACACACTATTTAAAAAAATTCAAGCTCATGGTTTCTACTACAAGAGTGTGTGCCTTTAAGAGATCTTTAATTTTACCAATTTTATTTATAAAAAATTCCATAAAAGTTTTAAATTGATCAATATGGTTTTCAGAAGTGGTCCAGGAAACCCAGATAGTTCGATTAATAAAATACATGGTAGGTTGGTGGTTAAGGTGTTGGACTGCTAATTAAGATTCATTTCTCAGCACCACCATGCTGTCACTGTTGGGCCCCTGAGAAAGGCCCTCAACCATATTTGCTCATGTATATAAATGTAAGTCTCTCTGAATAACAGCGCCAAATGCTGTAAATAATGTTTAGCTAGAACCCCTTACTAAAGTATGTCAGAGAGGTGAAAAATTTTTATTCCAAGATGCTTGACTACATTCTGTACCCTTTCACCTGAGGATTCCTGGGGGTCTCCAGTTAAAATAGCAGAAAGCTTTATCAGACCTCATGCTAGATTTATCTCCTCAGTTCAAAGCCCTGTCCTCAGTGCTGCAGTGTCTGGTTGTATGACTGAAGATTTACACTGAGCAGCATAGAGCACGGGAAGTGTGTGTCGACGAATGTGCAGCAGCCCATGAGACATGTGGGTGGCGTGCTCCGTAGCCCGCGGTCCTCTGTCTTGAGAATTCCCACAGTGCTTCACGGATTCACTCCTGAGATGAATCACCTCATCTTCTGTCATTCCGGCTACTCGGAAAGGCAGCAAATGTTTCTCTTGCAGAAAAAAATAAGAGCATGCCAAGTTTCCCAGTGCGGTTTAGGTGACAGCTCTGACAAAATAACCAGCAGCCTCATTACGGTATATGCAAACAGTGATGAAGCGCACTGTATGGAGATGTCATGTTAGACGATTAGAGCAGGGACCTCTGACACGGTGCGGCGAGACTGTAACAAAGTAGCTTGGCTTGCCATGGGCGACACTGCGCCTAATTTGCTGCACAACGTCCCTGTAATTAGATGAATTTGGCACAGGCAGTAGGAAAGACAGCTAGATCAAAGCCTTGATGAATTAGGGGTCCACTGTCAAGATCACATCACATTAATCAAGGTAGCCGAGTAGTATGACACGTCTATCCCCCCACTCTGTACTTGTAAGTGTGTATGATGAATAGGTTTGCTGCTACCAGCCACACCATATGTATCACCATCAAAATATGTGAATTTAAATGTAAGTACACAACTTCCAGAATTGTATTGATTTATTCTGCCCTTTTCCTAGGATAAACCTGCCTCTGAGGCAGACCCCGTTTCTGGCTGGGGAAAATAAAGTAGTATAAGTTGGACGTACAGTACTGACAACAAAGTGCAACTTGGAAACTTGTTTGGCCCACTTGAGTTTTCACAAAACAAATCTTCCAGTTGAAAATTCATATGGGACTCACAGAACAACTGAGGTCTTGAGGTTACCCTACATTACTTTCAAAGTCTAGGGCAACGTTTTTGACCAGGAGGATTTAGTTACGATGGAATGAAAAACATTGTGCTGTCTCTATCTAGAAAAAAATCATTGCAAAAAAAGTCATGTTAATTGGAAGAGCATGCTGACTAGCATGTTTCTCCTGATGGCTAGGAGATGTCAAATTACTGAGAATCTCCATACGCAGCATGGCTTGTTTAAATGGAAAGGAAATGTTTGAGATGTTTGTATGTGCCAGTGGTCAAGTACTCGTCTGTCTTTGATATTTCATTGGCCTGTATCTGGGAGATTACACATAGTCTTGGGTTTCGTTGTGGGAAAATACATCAGCGATTTAGGAGGGTGGGAGGGCTGGCTAGTCAGAAAACAGATCTGGAGTTAAGTCATATCTGTTGAGCAGCAACCCCATCAAAATGGAGCCTGATGATTTGGAGAGCTCAGACGTACGTCAGAAGAAACACTGGGCGTCCTTCCGGTTTTTTCCCACAATTGGTTTAGACAGAGAGAAAGACAGAGCAAGAGAGAAAGAAAAAGACAGAGGAAGGAATGGTTACTTACCCATGCAAGGAGTGAAGGCCATGAGGCTCATAGTGGTATCTTCCTTCGTGATGACGTATGTCGATAGGGATCGGGGTGTGGAAAGTCGGGAATATATGATGAGGCCCTGCAGATAAGACAGAGAGATGGAGAGAGAAAAGTATCCAGGGAGAGAGAAAAAGAAAAATATCTGTAAGAAACTTCAAAACAAAAAAAAATAAGGAAAAAAAAACTTTCAAAGCCAACCGTTCTACAATAAAGTAGAGTCTCAGAGCAGGCTGAGCAGTTTCGTGTAAAATATTGGCACTATCACACAAGAGAAGTGGAATAAATAAATAATCAAAGTCATCCTATGAAATCCTACATCTTAGACATAAAAGATATCCAACTGGGCTTTCGACAAAGACCTGCAGCCAAACGTTCTTTGAACTAGCGGGAATGATGGACGCTATCAAGGAGCAGTGCGGCCTCGACACAAACCAACGTTGACAGCAGGGGAGAAGCTTTGCTCTGGCCTGTTGTAGTCATGCAAACTACACAACCTTCCACAATTACACATACACACACACACACGTTTATACACAAATACCCAAGTTAGCACATCTTAATGGCCTCAAAATAAGAACAAATCCCTCAGTAAGGAAAAGAAAAATGGAATGGAATGGAAGAGAGGAGTCACCGAAGAGCGCAGTGGTAGACAGAGAACAAAACCCTCTGATGCCTTTGAAATCAAACACAGACTCATTAACAAGGAGTGTGTGTGCTGTGTAGCAACTTTTTATTAGGCAACGCTGGTGCGAATGTCACAACGTTTACAGTCAGGCTCGTTTATATGAGCTTAGGCATTTTCTTCATTACGGCTGCTTTGGTGAAGAGTTTTTATTTGGAATGAAAGGGGATCAAAATCCATGCTTTCCTAGTAATAAATACTCTCCTGGCTCAGGATGGCCCATTAAATCTAAGCGGGCCTTCATTAGCTGTTGTGATAACGAGACACCGCAAATGATCTTTTGCAGGACCAAGTTTGTTTTTAGTGCCATAACAGTGCGGTTTTTTGAAGTCTTAAAAGCTTTTATAGAGTTTTGTTTCTAATTAGCGTCAATGTTCCTGTAACTCTGCTTTGCTTTCTCTCTCTCTCTATATATATATTTATTTATTCTGCACTTTATTCTATGAGAACATTAACACCACTGTTCAACTCTCTTGGCACCAGGATCACAGCTCAGGTTTCTTAGGCTTTTAGCACTTGGGACTAATTGTAAAAAGCTGACATGCTGACATGAAGGATTAAACGTCAGAAGATGAGAACGAAAGATATGAGACTCGCCTCTGATGGTTTCTGGATTGTATTAAAATTCTTGGGCGAGAGTGGGAGTTTGGAAGAAGTCAAAGGTCACAGATCATTACCTATATCCGAAGACACTGAGTGGGGCTCCAGGGGGCCAAACACTCAACAGTGGTATGAGTCAGCACTCTCCATCTTCCTTTTACTTGATCCGTGGTGGCATGACAGACAAGCTCAGACCTACAGCCTGGATGTGACCTTCGATTCCATCTTGTCTTGTTTCAGACTTTGGTACCTCACGTTTAACATTAAAAAGGTTTGTAAGACCTTCTGGGGCTTATTTCTGACAAGGATTTCAAGTCTCTGGGAAGCAGGGTTTGTGCTAAACCTACAAAGAAACCTTACAACCAGCATATTGGAGTTCATCCAATTTTTCCAGTGTATAATTGGTTTACCATAAATATGCAACATGCTTTCATGTTTATATCGTTGTAATACCTCCATTTAGTTGCATTGAAGCTGCAGGCCTGGTGCGTGACTTGTTTTAGTCATCCAACTCTTCTTTACAGCATTTGTCATGGAAAATGCCCCTGGTAGAGTTTAATTAATGCAAAAACACCATAAAACGCACCTGACATTCAGACAAGAACATACCACAACAATAAGCGTGTGTAGCTGTAAAAACACCACACTACACACACACACACACACACACACACACACACACACACACACACACACACACACACACGCACACACACATATATAGCTCTGCAGAGCTACAAAAGGTACCGTTCAGATCTGACCTTTGAGCTGAAAAGCTTCCTATTAAACCACAGACACTTCATAACCTCCCAGAAGAAGTAAAGCTACACCCTTGATTAAATACAGGCCATGGTGCGTTTCTCCACCTCTCCGTCCCACGAAAATGGCCAGTCAGCTATTTTTCAAAAAAGCACAATAATAGTGCCCTACGCTGTAGAGTGGAAGCAAGTGAAACAGCTTTATTCAGCTCCTGGTCCTGGTTAATGCCCCTTAACTAATGCTGGGAGTGAGTTATTATAGGAGAAGGATAAAAGAAGGAGGGGTATGACTGGGGAGGTGGTAGAGAGAAGGCCCAAAGAAAAGTTAAGACAGAATAAGCAAAAACTAGGTCAGCGAGCTACACATACAACACAACACAGGTCATTAAGTTAAATTGCAGAAGTGAACTTATTTGAATGGTTAATCTATGGCACAATAAAAAATAAATTAAAAAAGCAATATAAATTTTATATGTTATACGAGTCACGACTGTCCAAGTCTTCTTTTGCAATTGTACTGAAACTGTAAAGATACGCCTGTGATTTACACACATAACAAAGTCAGCTGGTGTGGAAGGCCATAGAGAAAAATTACATCAATGTGGTGATTATGTAAAGCAAAATTTCTTTGTGGAATTATAACATAATCTTCATTTGATATCTATTAAAATAAAAATCTTTACTAGAAAATGGCAAGAAAATATTAAATCGCATTCACAATGTAAGTGGGCACGGTAGTGTAGTGGTTAGCATGGTTGCCCTACAACAAGAAGGTCCCAGATTCGATTCTTGGGCAAAACCCGCACTTGCGTGGGTTTTCTCCAGGTGGTACAGTTCAAAAACATGTTCGGTTGATTGGTGTTTGCCCAAAGGAGTGAGTGTGCGTTTGTGTGGTTGTTTGTCTATGTGTAGCCCTGCGATGGATTGTACCCATGCGCATTCGTCCTATGTATGCTGAGATATGCTCCAGCAGACCCTGCGACCTCCGAATTAGGGAATACGTTGGTTAGAAGATGAATTAATGAATGAATGGCTTACAATATGTAAAGCATATATTTAGTTGAAAAACAAGACAGGTAGAATCTGTGAATTAATGCACTGTGTGGTATAGAAATCTTGTCTGGAAATAAATAAATAAATAAATAATTTCAAACTTTTAATCAAATCAAATCAAATAATCAAATACTTATGCTACATAGATTTAATATAATTTTCTTCTAATACTAGAAAACAGAAAAGCAACTGCAATGTTACAATGACGCAAAATATTTTAAGCGCTTGAATAAAATAATAAAAACAACAAATAAGCCAAAAATCTGGTCAATTAATTCTGACACGGCAAACACCCAAACCATTGTTTCTTGTTTCCCGAGCTCAAAAAGTAGTATTAACGAGCGTTAAATCCAACCCCACTCTGTGTCATTAAGGTTCTACATTTTTCCACACAACCACCATTTATCAATGTGCTGCCTCAATTATCTGCATTAGCAGTGTTATTTCCAGAAGTCACATTTTTCATGTCAGCCTCTTTGTCTGGGCCTCTTAGGGGCCGTTCGGCTAGGATATGCCGCCCCCCGGAGGAGGCTTGAGCCTCTGTTATGCTACGGCTCTCCGTGCGTGTCTGTGGATCCACCAGGTTGGGTTATTCGATCACACGGACAGCTTCATTGTTCCAGTAGAACAAAAGGCGAGTGCTCTGGAGAGTTCAAGAGCGCCGTTTACCTGCTTCAGTGAGCTGTGTTCCCTGGGGGTCCACGCTCAGGCCCTCACATCTATTAGTCTTTGGGTGATAACATTTGTTTTAGAATCTGGGGGGAATGGACTCACTTTCTCACAGTCAGTCCTGAGCACAGTGCTTTAGCTGGAGGCTTTTCGTACTTGAAGAGCTTGAAAAAAAGGTTGGGCTGAAATACAGGTACACAATCCTGTCACATGGTGCTAACCGAACCTGGTTAGCGCTTCAGATGTCTGTATTAATATTTTCTTAGGAGTTTCATATGCGTTTATACGGACCCGATAGGCAAAGGGTCACATGCCGGGATTCAAACTTAAAGATGCCTGGAGCACAATTTCTCTCTTTACATGTGGTCGAGCTACCCACAAGGATATCACTCAAACTTGAATTGAAAATTTTAACTTAGAGTTTACTAGAAAGGATTAGGGTTGATTTTTAAATACAAACCATAGTACTTTGTGTAACAAAACAGCTAAAAAAACCCTTTCCCACCACCCTCTAGCAGCAGACCTGCCAATGCTGTCAGCGAGCTCAGTGAATTCAGGCTCTGACAGTTCCTCAACCTTCATGTTACATCATTCAAGGTTATAATTTCTTTTTAGCAAAAGATGCGTGTGCAACGTTTTTTGCTATCCCACTCACTCAGTGTCACCACAGCAAATTATCTGATAGGACCAGCACTGGTATCTAAACCCCAGTGGATGCATTGGTTCCCCTCCAGGAATCAAACATTAGCCACAACAGCCCTAACAGGGTCAATACAGGACCCTAGCAAAGTTTGTTGGTCCTATAAACAAACTGGCAACCTTGTTTAAAACATCCAACAAGGCAGTCCATATAGATAAATGAACAAATGAAGGAATGAACTCTGTTCTTTTATCCTCTTGATCTTAGTCACACCTGCATAAAAATAAAATCGGCACACTGTATTTCAGTGCCAGTCCCAGTGTGATCACCACACCTCAAGTCTCTAGATAGAACACAAAAGATGTATCTTTATATTTATACTTGCATTTGTTTAACACATTTTTGTTCATTCAGCTATGTTGTTAGTCGCCGAGGAACTTGAACCTCATCAAAACTGCTCAACTGTAGCTAAACAAAAGCAGAAGGATCAAATGTTTTTTTTCTTGCTGTAACCATGAAATTCTGAAAGCACACAAGCAGACGTGTCTTGCCTTTGTGCAGCCCTAATCCTTGTATCTACACTGCTAAAGCGGTTCCACTGTATAGGAAGTGCTCAATAATTGTAATGATCCTCTGAGAAGTCCAGTCCTTGGCAGCATAATTAAAAGGCTTTCTGTCTTTATCCAGACAAGCAGTAGGGGAAATTAGACAGGAAATTCCTTTGGAACAAGCTGGCCAGAGGCTTAACTACACATCACCATGCCAAGCATTGCACACCACCAAGCCCAATGTCGCAAAGCATTTTGGGACACACCAAGGTAACTTAGGGCCTTTGGTAGGTTAAGAGTCTCGCAGCTGACTTTTTTAAATAAATGTAAGCGGTTAAAAAGGGTATGGCATCCTTTCTATATCTGTGGATTTGAGTCACATGGTTGCATAGATGTCTAGACTTTTTGACAACAAGGTACAAGGAAAAAGAGTTAGAGAGAAAACTGTGTTTGAGCTGTAAGTGCGGTAAGTCCAGCCTAGGCTTCACAGCTGCAGGGGCAGAAGGGCAAAGCGTGGCGAAAAACTTATCAGCGTCCTTCAGCTGCATCTGGGTAAAAATGCTAATAAGGTCCATGAATCATTGTGCTTTGGATAAGAACGTGAAAAGATCGAGAGAACAGCAGGCCTCTTCCGTTGCAAGCCATGTTGTTAGCATGCTGTTTGTGTAATTTAGGTACTTAAGAGGTAAGGGTCTAAGAGACTGATTACACCGGGTTGTAATCATACAACCCCCTCTACCTGCTGATTTATCGCTGCTGCTCTTAATAGCTCTGCTTAACGCACAGGTTTGTCCAGATTAAGTAATTACCTTTAAGCAAAAGTTTATTATCTTTAAGACTGGTGATTTTGATAAAAGGAATACCATGCTGAAAAGAGAGTGGGAGAGAGAGCGATAGAGGAGAGGTGCTGAGTATGAATGAACGAGAGCGATAATTTAGAAGCAATACATAAAATTGGGTTGTACCGTGGGCACTGTCACTGTGTTCCCCTGTTTACATTCATATTAGCACTGTGGAACCCTCGCTAAGAGGGCATTGGGGATTACTGTTGGCTTAGAGGGCCTCTGTTTCAGGCAAGGCTGTAAATTGAACAAGTACCCGGTTCATTTAGAAAAATGTAAGACTACATCGAGTTCGCAGTGCATAACGTGCAAATGAGTGTTGAGAAAGCTGACGTCTTCTATAAGCATGAACTAAACCATCTGAACAGGCAAAAATCATCTATGATTATTAACGATGCTAAATGTCTAACAGAGAAATCTAAACAGGGTTCAGTGTTGAATACGTACACAGGAGAAGCCTTAACAGAGGGAAATGACAATTGAGCAGTCCAAATTCAGTAAAATCTTTCACTTCAGATTGAGAAAGCTGAGCTAGCGTCATTTGTTATTCCCTTTAAATGTCTCTGTGGCCTTCTGGGTCTTGAGTGAAGCTTGGAAATAGAGCAGAACGTATATCAGATACTGTCCAGAGCCGGTTTCAGTTTCACAACACAGTTCCACTCAAGCACAATTTCTATTATCAAGAGAGAACAAAATCAGAACGTTTAGTCATGTATTGTATACAACAGGCTTTATTATGTTTAGTGGTGACATGGCAGAAATAACAATGCTCCTGCAGTGGTTCAAAAATGTCATGTCTTAGTACCCTGTTTAATGACACCAATTAGTTAAAAAGGGTTCTCAAAGCAGTGTTTAAGGGAGCTGGTGAAAAAAATCGGTAATAAAACACTTTATCATGTGTCTTTGTGTCTCAGGAATACTTAGTGTGAGGCAGGAATACAGCATACAGGGGTCAATACTGGACAATATTCAGTTACTTCCATACAAACCTAGTGACAATTTATTGTAAAACCTAAAAGAAATCTAAACACCATAAATAACATGACAGGACACAGACTATAACCAGAGGCCAGCCAGACTTCACAACACCAAGCGTGATATTTTTTTTCTCCTCCACACACATGAAGTGACTCCTTGTTGCTGTTTCTCATATGGATAATCATTTGCTAACAATGTGACTGAAAGCTTCATTTATTCCATTGAAGAAAAGAATGCTCTCAGATGGCAGAATGAAGCTAAGCTGCAACTGCTTGCCCTGGCATGGTTCCTTTATTTGCTTAAACTCTTGAGGTGTTTGCTGAAGTGTTTCAGCTCTTAGCAGGCGGTGAGCCTAAGCAGTTCTGGTGGTTTCCAGCCATGTTTGTAAACTGCTCATCCTAGAACGTGTACTGCCTGTCCTTTGCATTAACCCTTTCCTTTACTCACACAGAAACCTAACATAATGAGTTTTCATGTTTTAGTGGTAATCACCAACAACAGTCTGTTTAACTTTCTAGCAGAAGAGTGTGATAACAAATGTGTTAGGCAGTGTGTTGAGCACGTGGCTAGCAGGGTTTTTTTTGTGCTTTTCCAGCTGCCTCGACCTTGTGCTGCCTCTGCGAGCTGCGGCCTTTCCTCAGTCAGGGACACGCTCGTAAACGCAGAATGAGAAACAGCTGTAGTGCGCAGCCTCCTCCTGCGCACTTGGCTCTCTCTGTCTTCCCAGAGGGGGGTGAAGGGGAACCGAGAGGCCCCTTCATGGATGGTATGTTTGAGGCCTTTGGACTTGTCATGAAATGTCTTGTGTGAGAGGTACTTACAACTGCTATTCTGTATCTTGTAAAGTCCAGAATTTTTTTTTGTTGATTGACTGTCTTTATTTGTTCTGACCAGTGTCCTGACAATCCTATACATGAACGATATGCAAAATTCTTTGAGTCATATCATTGAACAATATTAGTACAAATGATCACAAAACAAAACGTAGCAACCCAAAAACTGAAAGGGTCGCATGGATCTTTTTTTCTGCTTTCAAGTGCAGGTATTTACGAAACAGATGGATGTTAAAACATCTCTTAAAGACTATGTAGTTCTGACAGTGAACAGAGAAAAGTCTTGAGGTAGACCTAGCTTGTGTTCTAGGGGATGGTGGGACAAGTCAAGTAGTGCTATACAATATTTTAAAGGAGGGCAGCGTGGTGGTGTAGTGTATAGCATGGTTGTCACACAGTAAGAAAGTCCCAGATTCGATTTCTGGGCAAATGGGCTTTCTGTGCAGAGTTTAGATGGCCTCCATGCACTTGTGTGGGTTTTCTCCGGGTTCTTCGGTTTCTTCCCACGGTCCAAAAACTTGTACATTTGGTTGATTGGTGTTAATAAAATTAGACATAGGAGTGAGTGTGTGGCCCTACAACCTGTCCAGGGTGTACCTTTGCCCTTTGCCCTGTGTGCACTGCTCCAGCAGACCCAAAATTATAGAAAAATAGGATTAGGAGATGAATGAATGAATGAATGAATGAAATCCTTCTTTTTACCCAGCAGACATAAAACCAGTGTGGCAGTCAGCTATCAATTTTCTCAAACTTTTTGTCTAACAGCTGTATTCAATATTCTCTCTAAAAACAGACACATCCTTTTGGATGTCACCTGGTTCTCATTTTGTCAGTGGTGTCATTTTGACCTTGTGGTGCCAAAAAAAAATGACTTGGATAAACCAGTGCAACATCCTCTTTGCACTTTCTGGCTATATCCATTTAGCTGCTTAGCACCAAGTTGCAACTGTTATGTTGCATTGCTTTTTCTAATACATGTAGAGAAAACCAGTGGTCATGGATAATATGTATGTCCATAGAAAATAAAGATAAAGTTGGCAATGCAAAACTACAAATGGATCTTCGATTTTTTTTCTCCTTAGGTGTGAAAAGCAAAATGTGCTAAAGATAATCAGATCCTAATTTCTCTTCAGGCTACACCTACACACTAACCGGAGTCTTATACAAATGATCAAATAAATGAACGGCATATGTAGATGTGTTAATTGAACCCCTTACTCGAATAATTAGCAACACTGGTGTCAGTGTACTGCTTCAAGGCAAAAAGCATGGGTTAATGAGTGGACTTGGACTGCAGACATGCTCACCCCGTTTCAGCAGCATGGCCTGGTTAGAGACATAATTAGCTTTTACATTCTCATCCAACATCCTTTAAGCTGTAGCCTTAGTATCAGATCTGCATGGCATTAGAATGAATGGCTCTGCAAACTAGCCTAGGGACAGACCAGTGAAACGAATGTGTAATAAAATCTGATTATAATCTCTCGCAGTGGTAAAGAAATGTAAATTCCTAAGTGAGTCTAGCTGCAGGTAAGAGAGGAAAAAAATCAGCTTCCTAAAGCAGATACTTTCTCTGTAGGTCAATAAAAACTTATTTCTAATTAAGAATAACTAACTACTAGCCTGTCCATGGCAGAACAAAGTGATGGACTTATGGAAGAAGAACGGTTTAGTAGAATGGCTGAATGCAGGGATAAATGCTTGTATACATATAAACTTGATGGGTTGGTAGGTGAATATTTAAAATGTTAACTGGCTGAATTCTATAAATAAAATAATGAGGAAGAGCTGGTTAGATAGCACAAAGTATGGATGGAGAGTATAGTTGGATAGCTGGATAAATGAATGTAAGGATGGATGGATGGATGGATGGATGGATGGATGGATGGATGGATGGATGGATGAATGGATGGATGAATGGATGGGTAACACTTCAACAGAGACAGACAGACAGATAAATACATCCTACAGACAGACAGACAGACAGACAGACAGACAGACAGACAGACAGATAGATAGATAGATAGATAGATAGATAGATAGA
>JAOTRA010000003.1:2885214-2899356 GCA_026260255.1 Pseudolaguvia tuberculata | reverse complement strand
ACACACACACACACACACACACACACACACACACACACACACACACACACACACACACACACACACACACACAGGAGTATCTGCGCATAGGGGTAATTTGCAGTTGGGAACGCAGGCCAGTCAGGGATAAATAGACCCATGCTGAGAGCAATGTGCTGTTACTGGAAGAAGGGAAGCAAAAAAAAAGAGGGTGGGAGAAAAAAAGAGCGGGAGTGAATTAGGAAGTTTGCATTGATGCCCTGGAGCATTTCATCTATTACTGGAGCTCTTCTCTAACACTTGTAAATCAGAAGGAATGTGTTGTTTTTGGGCCAAGTTCTGCTTCGGAAAAAGGGAGATTTACGTCTCCAGAGCTTATTATTATATTAACTGAGGACTTTGATGCCTGAATCAAGCGTTCCATTGCAACACCTAATATCAGATTATATTTAATTACAAAGCCTTGCGTGCTAGCACAGCTGTTGTGTAGCAAAGCTGCCGCTTTGTAGGTCTGATTTAAATCACAACTTTTTTTAAACATTTATTTACAGGAATGGAATTTTTTTTGCTATTTACAAATATAACAGAAATGTTATTTGCTAGAGAACATCTAGTGAATTTTCGGAACGCTTTTACAGTTAAAGATACAATCATTCATCTTCTTACCTGCTTATTCCCTAATTCGGGGTCACGGTGGTCTGCTAGTGCCTATTCCAGCACACATAGGGCGAGAGGCAGGGGTACACCCTGGACGGGTCGCCAGTCCATCTCAGGGCAACACATAGACAAACAACCATTCACACACACATTCACTCCTTTGGACAATTTACAATCACCAATCCACCTAATCTGCATGTTTTTGGACTCTGGGAGGAAACCCGGAATACCTGGAGGAAACCCTTGCAAACTCCGCACAGAAAGATCCCTGGCCAAAAGGTTTTGGGACGACTAAGCATTACATCTATATGTGGTTTTTACACATGATTAGTGAAAAAAGACACTATTGTTAAGGTTAGGAGGTCTGTGTTGCAAGATTATTTCAAAAGATCAGGTTGGGTCAGAATAAGGACAGGGTGCGAGACAATTGAGTTATTCCATATCAAGCAAAATACATCTCTGAGATCCAAATACTAATAATATAATGATATAACCTAAAGATTTTTAAGACAAATATGTATTTACAAGTTGGTGTCAACAGTTTGGAAGAGTTGCATTTATGTGTGTATATTTGTCTGTGTATGTATTATAGTGTACATCTGATCTATGGCTGGGCGCTTTGATGGTATATATCATGACTGCGGAATAAATTGGTAGATTAACAGATTATTACAATTTTGTGTATATTTACTTTATACCTGGGAAACGTTTTTACTTAAGTTTATAATAATAAAGTTTGTCCGAGTAACCTTGAAATGTTACATACAGTGGAATGTGTTGTTCCTACAAACTGGAAGTAATAAACAATTGCATAATATTAATAAAACATTTGAATTTACATTTTTTTATTCGATTTTCCATAATAGCTGTTTATTTAAATGACTATATCGTTAAATATATCGTTCCTGGGAAATTAATTGACTCGTCCCTTGAAACAGAATTTTGGTCATCCCACCCCTAATGTGATTTTTGAAAATACATAACAGAATGTATGGCTGCGTGGTGGCGTACTGGTTAGCATGGTTGCCTCCCAACAAGAAGGTCCCAGGATCGGTTCCTGGTTCGGGGATCTTTCTGTGCAGAGTTTGTATGTTCTCTCTGCGCTTGCGTGGGTTTCCTCCTGGTACTCCGGTTTCCTCCCACAGTCCAAAATTCTCGATTGTCCATAGGAGTGAATGTGTGTGTGTGATTGTTGGTCTATGTGTGGCCCTGTGATGGACTGGCGACCCGTCTGGGGTGTACCCCTGCCTCACGCCCTATGTGCGTTGGGATAGGCATTTGCGGACCCCAAATTAGGGAATAAGCAAATGAATGAATAAGAACGTATAAAAACGTATAAAAAGGAAAGAAAAGATAAATAAGGTCAGTATTTTTAACAGTATCTAGGCCATACTTTCTTAGACTTTTTTAAACAACTGCATTTATACACTAGAAGAAATGATGCTCAGTCCCTGTTTCACAAAGATTTAGGTGAGGAGAGGGACAAAAAAAAGTTCTATATCTACAACCAATTTCTATCCGGCAATCAACATGTCCGGCTAAAAATAAACCCCGGGGAGAAAAAAAAGAGTCGGTGTCCTGCTTTCACTTAGCATTGTATATCTAATCTCTGGTTTTCGTCTGAGCTCGAGACGCAGTTACGATTAAAGAGAAGAAGCCTTCTACTTTTAATGCTATCAGGCCAAATGTTTACAAAGAGCTCCTTTAGATGTAGGCAAGTCGCACAGCTATTACTACCAGCGCAGAGAGTGTTCCCATGTGAGGGAGAAAATGAAAATAATTGCCCAACCTTTTACAAGTCTGTGTAGCAGCCTGTATTTACACAGCATATGGCGGGCCATATGACTCATACAGACCCTAGGATACAGTCTGGGATAAAGTTTCATACAGGGCATTGCAGAACCAACCGGACATGGCTAGTATTAGTCATTTCCTTTTAAAAATGTCCTCAAGAAGACCAAATTAACTGTAAGTTAAGAATCCAGACAGAACATCTGCAGTTTCACTGAGCCGCTCACTAATAGGCTTGGAGTAATGGAAGGAGTAATGCAGTGACACTTTTTAAAGGAGCTGAGAGAAAGGGACACCATTACAGACATACTGTACATGTAGATGAAGTTTTATTCATTTTCATGGAGTACATGGGATTCGTTTTTATTATGTGGGGTTTTTTTGGGCTACACACAATTCATTTTTCATATTTCATATTTACTAAAGTAGATTTAAGTATGATTTTTTTTGTTTTTGGGGCTGTTTTATTACTAAAATATTAAAGTATGTATCACATGTTTACACATGTTGGTGAGTCAAAATTGTCCATAGGAGTGAATGTGTGTGTGAATGGTTGTTTGTCTATGTGTTGCCCCGAGATGGACTGGTGACCCGTCCAAGGTTTACCCCCACCTCTCGCCCTATGTGTGCTGGGAAAGGCGCAGCAAACGATCGTGACCCCGAATTCGGGAATAAGCGGGTAAGAAGATGAATGAATGAATGAATGAATGTTTGCTCCTCACACACAATTAATTTATTTTATAAAAGATTTTTTAGACATAATTGATTGATTACAATTGATTTTAAATATAATACAATAATCATACAAAATGTATTATGTATGAGCTTCAAATTAATTTTGAATAATTAAAATTGGATAAAAATTTATACTGGTATAGCAAAAAAAAATCTTTTATGATAATAACTACGTGATGAATATTTAAATGTCCCTTGCACTGGTTTTTAATGCATTAAAATAATCAAATTCTTTTTTTTTTAACATGTAATACATTTCTCAATGCATGTTAATGTGATTCTTTTTAAATAGGATTCATTTATTACACATGATTCATGAGTCAATTGTTTCACATGTGATCTTTTTTATACATGATTGATTTTCACATATGATTTTTTAAACAAATGATTTATACTTAATAAATTACTAGATATGTATTGTTCATTCACTTTTACTCTTTCTATTACATTATTTTATTGTATAATCTTCCTTTTTTAATATTTTGGATATTAGGGTTGTGCACTGACACAGGCCTCACAATACAATACCGATACACAATATCACGATACACAATATTATGGTATATAGCAATCCAATACAAATTGCCATACAAGTAAAGTGTAACCCCACCATTCATCTGTCTCTCTACTCGTACAACTCATTAATTGTCCAACTTGTTGAAGTAAATTTCAACTCACCATTGCTCCGCAATTCGGACAGCGTCACTTTATTACTGGTCACTTTATTGTAACGCTACACATCATCGCCGCAAGCGAGGTTCTGCTGTAGCTAGAAACGCTACAAATACGAGCTTAGAGACAAACCCTATTTTGGTCGTATGTGTCAGAAACTACACGAGAAGAATAGGAGTCGTTTGCTTTAATTAAATATTAACATAAGCGTAAATTAAAATGTAATTAAAACATTCATTCATTTATTCGTTCATCTTCTAAACCGTTTATTCCCTAATTTGGGGTCATGGTGGGTCTGTATTATGTATACTCCGTAAAATGTGTAATATATGTATTTTAACGTATTTTGCCAAAAAAAAAAATATTTATTTAACACATTTTTCCTTTTTTTTATACAAAAAAACATTTCAGTATGAAATGATTCATATGATTTATGACTAATTTCTTTTTAACTACAATTTTTTCCTACTTATAATTTATTAATGTTGGTGTAATCATTTAACATCCAATTACATGTAATTTTACATCATTTTATTTAACTAGCTGTTATTTATATGATGCCATGTTTCATGTTTTACAGTTGATTACCATGCAATCGTTTAAAATTGTATTGATAACGTTAAAGAAATATAGATTGGAATTCAAGCAAGCAAGAGAGAGAGAGAGAGAGAGAGAGAGAGAGAGAGAGTGAGACTCTTTTTCTAAAGGAGCCTCATTTAAAGTAAGCAAAGAACAGCAAAAAAAGAGGAGAAAATTCCCTTCTCAGGAAGATTAGTGGCCCTGCTTTTTCAGTAGGAGGTGGACGACAAGCTTTTTTGGCCACATTTTTCTTTGTCGATGCGATGACCCAAGGGCCAATCCCCAGGCAGCCCGGGACTCGCCTCCGTCAATTATTCACTGTCGCCAGTGAGACTTCATCGAGTTGATAAAGGAAATTGTCCTTATCGCTAACCAGCCTCTCTTACAGCACTATTTACACAACCAGGCCCTCAGCCATCCATCCAGCTCCTGTCCTCCCTCCCTCTCTCTCTCTCTTTCCCTTTTTCTCTCTCTCGCTCTCTCTCTCTCACACTCTCTTTCACTTTCTTTTTCTCACTCTCTTTCAGTGTCTCCTGCTGTCTTACCTCCCCTCCTCTTCACCTTGCTATCTTTTACCTCTTTTGCTTTTTTCCCTTTACCCCATGTATGCGGGGACAGTTTGAATAATGCACAATGGTGTGTGACTGATTTTGGATAAGGACTCCTTAAAATATCTTTCGTGCACAGCTCTTTCCTCGCTAACCTTTAATCTTCCTGTCTGACCTGTCAAGTCAATTACGTTGCTAATGCGGCAAAATGTAACATCAAACATTTCATTTCTTTGTCATAACCTAGGCTGTTGTCAGATATTCTAACGTGGTGTGGCTAAAGCGCCTAAAGCTTGGGCTGTGTGCATGCCGTGATCCGACTATAAAAACAGAGCTACAATATGGCCTATCAATCTCCCGTTCAAATGACACAAAAATTTGGGACATGATGTACTGTATGTCATGAGGTACCAAACCCAGTTAATTAACCTATTATACGCTAATACACACTCACAGTGCACAGTGAACCCTTAACACTAAAACAGCCAAATCTGGACTTCATATATTAATATTTAATATAGGGTGGCACAGTGGTGTATTGGTTAGCACGGGTTTGATTCCCGGCAAGGGATCTTTCTGTGCAGAGTTTGCATGTTCTCCTCGTGGGTTTTCTCCAGGAACTTTCCTCTGGGGTTTTCACCCACCATCCAGGTTGATTGGTGATTCTAAATTGGCCATAGGTGTGTGTATGTGTGTGGTTGTTTGTCTATGTGTGGCCCTATGATGGACTCGTGACCGTGAATTAGGAAATAAGCAGGTCAGAAAATGAATGAATGAATGAATTAATTATTCAATGAAGTTACAGTTTACAGATTTCTTACAGTTGCCGATTGGTTTCTTTGCATCTACATAGTAAACAGGTGAAAGTACTATGAGAGGATGAAATATTATTTCTGTTTTCTTACAATATTATTTTTTAATTGTGGAATAATAAAATCATCGTTCAGGATCTGCTCTCATAATTTCATACTTTAAAAGTTTAATGCAATGTTTTAGTTTCTTAATGAGTGCTTAATAAGTAAATTATATGATTAATACACTAAAACGCTTAAATGCAACATCCAAATTAGTACTTGAGGACTTGGCCTAAAAATGTAAAGCTTTAACCTTAACCCTAGAGTCATACATGATCATTACAGAGTGACATTAATCTTTCTAATCTGAGGCTCTGACATCTTATAAAAAGCTTTACTATATCATTATTGCACTCTAACAAAATATATTCATTCGTTCGTTCGTTCGTTCGTTCATTCACTCATTCATTCATCTTCTTACTAGCTTATTCCCTGATTCGTGGTCACAGGGGTCTGATGGAGCCTATTCCAGACTATGCGGAGTTTGGATGTTCTACCCCCACTTGCATGGGTTTCCTCCGGATACTCTGGTTTCCTCCCACAATCCAAAAACATGTACATTAGGTCTATTGGTGATTCTAAATTGTCCATAGGAGTGAATGTGTGTAGGAGTGGTTGTTTGTCTATGTGTTGCCCTGAGATGGACAGGTGACCCGTCCAGGGTGTACCCCGCCTCTCCCCCTATGTGCGCTGAGATAGGCTCCAGCAGACCCCCGTGACCCTGAATTAGGGAATAAGCGGGTAAGAAGATGAATGAATGAATAAATGAATGAATGAATGAATGAATGAATGAATGAATAAGTTCCTAAAGTCATAACTAGGAATTATTAACAGCATGAATTCGGTCCAATCAGAACTGAGGCGTAGATATTATGCTACGTATGAGCTTTCTAGCTTAGCTTTCTACATTCTTAATACTGACACCTACACAGCAAAAACTGGAGTTAAAATTTTGGTGTTAAACATTTTTTAATGGGTTAATGTGTGAACTCATTTTTAATGAGTTCATTTGAACTCTCAAAGTGTAATTTTAACCCATTTGGAGTTAAATTGTTCTGGGTGTTGGAGTTAATTGAGGGAGTTGGACATCAATAGTAAAATAACTCCTCAGAAAGATGCAATTTTACTCCGCCCACACAATTCAGTTGGAGAAATTTCTAGATCGCCGCCATCATTCATGTGCAGTTTGGAAGGTTAAGTAGCATTGGGTGTAAATTGAATTGAACTATTTGATGCAATTAATTGAACATTAGTACAGGAATCTGTAGTATGGGACAATATTTAAGACTTGGGCAAAATTGCACTAAAGTATTTTAATCAAAATTATTAGTGTGGCCACGATTTATAAAAATCTTTTCTCCGTTTGTTTTTGTATGCATGTGTTTGTATATCACCTACATAACATTTGAGGAATAATTACAACATAGCCATGATTTAATTATAGGATAGAATAAAATTATTTTATAAAAATATTCTTTCTTTATTGCCAAGACTGAATGCTCTAGAGCCACCGAATATTGCCCAAGTTTATATAAATATAAAGTTGATTTCACGAAACCTGTATTGTAAAGTGCTATAAAACTGAATGTGACTTGATTGTTTGCCAACCATTACTGCGCAATGCAGAGAATTTACAGACGATTCCTTAGAATAGCAACTTTCCATAGCAAACAGCAGAAGGATGGGAAGTTAGATCAGATTGAAGGACTTTTTAACGAGAATTAACACTAAAGTGGAAAAATTCATTTGTGTTTTCATTTCCTTTCTAGTTTTATACTTCTATACTCTTCTAAGAGTATAACTAAGTGTACCCATGCTAAAACATGCATCTGATAACTGTTGAATTTTGCATGCCTTTAAGTGTTATTTTAACACTTTCTAGAGAAAAAAAAAGAACTCTAATAAAGTGTTAAATTTGTAACTACTTTCAAAGTTTTCCTTTAACTCTGGAAAGTGTGGAGCTATATAAACTCTGAAAAAGTGTTGAAATCATCTGGGAGTTAAATCAACACCGGACTTTTTGCTGTGTACGAGATCACTTTCGAATGATATATAAACCCAAGAGTTTCCCGAATATATGACCGTAGAGATCAGAGATTGATGGCTCCAAATTAGGACGACTGCAACGTCAGCAGGATGGAACTAAAATAAAATCACAAGGCAAAATAATACTTAAATAGATTCAGTTGAAAATAAACTGATATATCGTTCAGGGCATTCCGATGTTTTCTGCAAATACATGCAAAAGCCCTAACCTTAACGTTGAGCTCGTTGTTATGACAAGAAGACATCCGCATTTGTTTTCCACAGACAGATGCTTGCTGTCAAAACTGTTTGGCCCACTCGTTTAGCTTCATTAATGAAGAGCAATGGACGGTGCAATGCAGAGAGAGATTGAGGCCTGTTCAGTGCAGCTATTAAATAAAACAGGCCAGATAGAGCCTTTATAAACCCACACAGGACGTGCCGCTTTATAGCAGCTCTCTCTCCTAACCTCCACATAAAAAAAAAAACCCCAGCCTTGCCTTTTGTATCCGGAATTCCTTGCGGTGTCCAGTAAAACCTGCTTCTTATCTTTCTGCTTTCACTTTTACACAAAGTGACTTGCGCCTGCTTTATTATACAAGCTTGCATTTCCATAGTGGGCTAACGGAGGACCCGAGACCTGGCTTCATAACATAAAACAAATGGCTGGTCCTGTGATAAATGGTTCTATTAGCAATCCAGATTGTTAAACTCAGATATAACGGAGCAGAGGGCAAAGAGGGCTCATTCGTTTTTCCCTTCACCCAGCATACACCGAGGGCTGCAAATAGTTTTTTTTCTTTATGTGTAAATAACATATTAAAAGTCAGCATTAGCGTGTTTCCTGATAGAGAGGAAATTGTTAGAAATAAATAATCCCAGACAGGAGGTGTAAACCAGACGGGGGGTTTAATAGAGGGAGAACCGGGCCGTGCTCTGAGGTGGGCACGACTTAGGTGACGAGAAGCCTGAGGCTCGTTGTAAACCACATACTAACAATAAACCAGCGTAACAGGGCCATATATTAAAACCAGCTTGCTCGGCTCAGGGTTCAAGGACCTTGTCTCTAAGTCCCTGCATATTCACTTATCAGCGACTGCGAGCTGGAATAATAATACGGATTACTGTGATAAGTAATTGGCCTGTCGTGCCGAACTGGCACACAGCTGAGGCTCTTTAGCACTCAGAAGCTATGGACTAAGGGTCTACTAGCTGACCCATGGGTTCTCTGTCTAGTCAAATTGTACTGAGTCTTCTTCACAGAAAAAAGGGCCAATAGGGGTTAGAAGAAACAGGGCCAACACTTGAGGTTTGCTACTGGTTTGGGTGTAATTTAAAAGTTCAACAACGTTCAACTTTTTCTGAATGAGACAAGACCAGGAAATTAAACTTTGCTCAGTTCAATTGTCAAGCAATCAATCCATAAACAGCTGAATACCATTTCTCTCTCTCTTTTTCCCCTCTATCTTTTTCTCTTTACCATACTTTTTGTCAGTCCTTCAGCTAGCAAAATAATGTATCCTGGACTTTCTGCATAGATGTTAAAAAGTACAAGAAAAGCAAATTAAAGTTCATCATTTCAGAGGCTAGCACCCTTGCCTCACAACAAGAAGGTCGAATCCCGGGCCGGGGGTCTTTCTGTGCGGAGTTCTCGCTTGCGTGGGTTTCCTCCGGGTACTCCGGTTTCCTCCCAGTGTCCAAAAACATGCAGATTAGGTTGATTGGCGATTCTAAATTGTTCATAGGAGTGAATGTGTGTGTGAATGGTTGTTTGTCTATGTGTTGCCCTGTGATGGACTGGCAACCAGTCCAGGGTGTACCCCTGCCTGTCGCCCCATGTGTGCTGAAATAGGCGCCACAGACCCCTGTGACCCCGAGTTCGGGAATAAGCGGGTAAGAAGGTGAATGAATGAATGAATGAATGAATGAATGAGAGTTTTTGCATGTTCTCCCTGCTCTTGCGTAGGTACTCCCGTTTCCTCCCACAGTCCAAAATCCACATTGATTGGTAATTCAAATGGTTGTTCATCTATGTGTGCGATGGACTGGTAACCTGTCCAGGGTGTTCCCTGCCTCTCCGTGCTCTATATGCGCTAGGATAGGCTCCAGCAAAACCTCAGAGACTCTGAATTAGTGAATCAGATCATGTATCTAAAAAAAATCATAACTTGAATCAAGTCTGAACTCTATAGATGGATAGAGAGAATTATTCAACAAGTAAATTGTATATGATTTGATGTATATAATAATGCAGTTGGTATAGTTGGTATAGTAAAGATCACTTTCTTTCAACCTACTGTAAAGATGTGGAAAATTGTGTGCGTAGTGCATTGCTTTGGGTACCAGAAAAAGCTTGACTCATTTTAATCCAGGCATTAACCAAGTCAAAAATAAATAAACAATTTAAGCCTATTTTTTTTAGAAAGTCGATGTTTAATTGGTTCATAATGTTTAAACACCACAGTCCATGATTTTACTATCAGCTTTTCCTCTTAAGCCTATTTGCCTAATTGGAATCAGGGTAAGGATAATACCATTGTTGTAGCTCAATTTGATCTCACACTGCACCAATTTAACTAGACTGAATGACACAAAAAGCTTTTAGACACTGATCTGTCTCTCACTCTCAGTTTATTTTTGTTTCAGTTTACACTACAATCTACCAGCGAGAGGACTTCACCTATACATCTTAGCAGAAGTATACTAATGCTACAGAGTAGTGACGAATCCTAGTTGAATCAAAGTTGAGAGCATCTTAACTTTGCTCTGTCACGGCCCAGGAGGTATTACAGAGGATGGTGAAAACCGGCAAATGTATTATTGGGCCGTCCTTAGGAAGAGCTGACAGCGTAAGGCTCGCAGTATTTTCAAGGACACCTCTCATCCAGGCATTTACCCTCCCAGCCTCTGGAAAAATGTTCATGTGTCTACAAGCCAATAGCAGACGGCAAAGCAACAGCTTTAACCCCACGGTGGTCTCATTACTGAACTCTCCAACCTCATTAACCACCACTTTCCACTGGAAACCTCTCTGTACCCATACATTCATCTGCATTATAGCTAGGGTCTGACAAAATGGCATAAATGTTAGATTTATGATAAATCTAATGTAGACTACCGTAATCTACACGGTCTGTTTTTATGTACAGTAGCATATTGATCAGTAAAATGTGAAACAGACCATGTCAATGGGAACTCTGTTGCTAAGTAATAGTCTGAGATTGAGGGTTAAACCCACTCTGTACCCCTCCAGGAGGGGATTAGTTATAAAGAGTTCATGACAGAATCCCCACTTCACGGAGTCCATTCACACACATGACCTTAGCGCCTGGGTCTGAATCGGCTTCTTTCAGCTGCACCGGTCAGATTTAATAAGCAAGACAGATCATATTTATGTTATGATTTCAGCTCTGGGCATGATCAGATGACACTTTAATTACGCTTAGCTCCTATTGGAAAGACTACTTTTTTAACAATACTCTCATTCAAAGAGATTTACTGCTTGATAGATATTTAAGGGAAATATTTCATTTCTTTTTTAAATTAGTTTACTGATTGTTTATGAATTGAAAGACACCAACTTCTAGGTTAATTGATATACTTCAAATTAAAAGGGAGTTTTCTGTATTTAGAAGAATGTGTGATTCATTCATTCATTCATTCATTTATTCATCTTCTAACCTACTTATTCACTAATTTGGGCTACTGGGGTCAGCTGAAGCCTATCACAGTGTTGCCAGTCCATCGCAGGGCCACACAGAGACGAGCAACAACACACACACCAATTTACGATCACCAGACAACCTAACTTTGACTGTTTTTGGACTGTGGGAAATCGGAGTACCTGGAAAAAACCCCACAAATAAATACCCGCACAGAAAGACCTGTCATTTCATCCGCTTAGTTCACTTATGCCTTGGACTTGGACTGGATTGACAACGGATTTTATTATACATACAAAATAATTACCAAAATATTAAAGCAACTGTATCCAGTGATTTTCTCTTTAAAAAATTATATACACTTTAATATATTTGTTATTCCTTTTATAAGGAAAACCTTTTTTGAATTTTAAAAGACTGACACAAATTTAATGTTTTTAGAGTTACATTCAATGTTAGGAAACAAAACTATGAGACAAGTTAAATCCTGTTATAACTTAGAACAGTCATAGACAGTCATTCACTCACCAGCCTCCCTTTTTTTTATTCTCTTGACATTAATAAGACAGAAAAATGTAGTTTGTCATGTTAAAGAAACACGAAAGAACAAATCCCTCCGTAATGGACGCCTACAACGTACTGACACTAAAGACTTGTTTCAGGAAGGTTAGATAAACATCTACTTACTAACGATGTCACTGTAACAAGATTTGTAATGTGAATATAATAAGAATAAAAGTCCAGTCCAACCCTTCCGGTAGAATTCGACCTATTTTAATGATACATGTTGTTTTAATCTTTGTTATTCATTATTCCTTAATGGCGTGACACAAAATCGTCTAATCAAAGGTTATTTCCATTTCAAACACAGTCCTTAAGTTGAATCTTTGTCAGTCACGGGATGTCTGTGTCCACTGCCATTCTGACTAATTTATAACATTTACACTCTGGAGGTAAGAACTAAGCCTTTCAGCCTTATTATTAGTCGCTTTCATCACATTCCTCAACTCTTTCCCCCTGACATGCTCCCTTTCTCTTTTTTTCCACTCTTGAGTTCTTGAGACTTCTAGTGCCACTGAGAAGAAATTCTCTCTCAGCATGAAAATGCGTCTGAAGCTGTAATTACTGCATGCCTTTGGCAAACTCTAGCGTTTACAATAGCATATGTTAATTAAGATTTTTTGATAATAATTTACATCTTCAGCCATACCTTTTAATCGACTCACTGAAGAATTTAACCCAAGAAATCTTCAATATTAACCTTAAGGTTTTTCACCCCAAAAAAAGCTTTTTATATAATTGACATCATTATACTCCCAGGTTGAGTCTGTTTCCACTGATTTCTTTAAACATTATTCATCTGGTTCTCTTTTCTTTACTATGGGATGCCAACCAGTGTCTTCATGAATGTGTAAAAGCATCAGACTTTCCCAAACACTATTTTCCATTTCAAAGGTAACCCTCAACTGGCATCTTTGTCAATCTCACAAGAACCATTTCGTCCACTGCTCGGGTTTCCGTTCTGACTAATTCATAACGTTTATACTCTGGAGTTAGGAACAAGGCCTTTCAAGCTCATTATCTGTCGCTTTTATCACTTTCCTGCTGACACGCTGCCTTTTTTTCTTTCCCTCTTTTCTACGCTCTCCCTTTCCCTCATCCTCCCTCCCTCTAGTATCTTTCATTAACCTCAACATAATCGTGGCCTGCTTCACGCATCACCTGCCTATTAGACAGTGGCCTTGCTTTTTTTTTTTCTTTCAACCCTCTTGATTATATGTTAAAGGTTCTCTGCAGTATCCTACAGAGAGCAAAGAGCCTCCTTATCTTAAAAGGTTTATTAAGAACCCATTTAAAGAACCACATAATACACAAAGGATCAGAGAGTAGATGTTGAATATACAGTTCGTTACTCTTTAGGGCTGTACAATATATCGTTTCGGCACAGCATCGATATTGGAATGTGTGCATCTGCGATAGTTATAGCGCAAAATGTGTAATGTTAAGTTCAGAACCCATATGTGGATTAATAGTTTGATAAACGAGTGAAGGTTTAGCATTTGTAAAGCTATGTTATTGTATATACATTTCAAGCAAGTTTAAAGCTGTCAGATGCAAGAAACATACTTAACAAACATTAATTGGGTTTAATTTACACAATGCAGTCTATACAGGCAGCCGGTAGCGCAGTGGATAGCACGGTCACCTCACAACAAGACAGTCTCGGGTTTAATTGATATTTCTATGCAAAGTTTTCATGTTCTCCCTGCGCTTGCATGGGTTTACTCCGGGTACTCTGCTTTCCTCCCACAGTCCAAAAACATGCAGATTAGGACGATTAGTGATTCTAAGTTTCCTATTTAGAGTGAATGTGTGTGTGAGTGGTTGTTTGTCTATGTATTGCCCTGCGGTGGACTGGCGACCCATCCAGGATGTACCCCTGCCTCTCGCCCTATGTGAGCTGGGATAGGCACCAGCAAACCCCCAAGACTCTGAATTAGGGAAGAAGCTGAATGAATGAATGAACGAATGAATGAATGAATGAATGAATTAATTAATTAATTAGAGGTGGGGGTACACCCTGGACGGGTCGCCAGTCCATCTCAGGGCAACACATAGACAAACAACCATTCACACACA
>JAOTRA010000003.1:2785660-2800550 GCA_026260255.1 Pseudolaguvia tuberculata | reverse complement strand
CCTCAAAGCAGCTTTACAGAATGAATGATGAGTTTGTTCCTGATGAGCAAGCCGAGGCGACAGTGGCAAGGAAAAACAGACAGACAGACAGATAGATGTATATGATCAGTAATTCGATATTTTGCCCAATTCAATTAACATAATTATAGTATAAGTAGAATTACGTTTTGTGGATTCAAGTTACAAATTAACACTAATCCCATGTTTCCAAGACATTTAATTTAAGTGGGGCACAATATATTTTCATTGAAAGCTTAGTGTAAGAGATAAATGCCTGACTTTCAAATTCCTGTTTCATGTTGAGGTTGAAAGGAGACTATTTTTGGGCAAAGCAAAGCGGACACATAATTTTGGACTCCCGGTGGTCGACAGAGCCTCAGGTCCCTAATAACCCAAATTGGGTTGACTTTGCTGGGCTGAGAGAGGACTAGCCCTTGGGCTGCAGAGCAAAGAATTCACGTACTGCAGAGTACAATGAAATTAAACATTAGCCTCCTGTATTAATGTAATGCCTTGGCCAGCAAACTGCTTTTATTTCCAACACTCTGCAATGACCAACTCTTTTTCACTGTGTCCCACATCCGCCATTTGGCAAATTCTGAATTTAAAAAAGTCTATAGCTTTGGAGCTTTATCTTTCATTAACCTTTCCTTGTTTACATTTACAGTTTTTATCAAATATATGATATTATCTCTCACAAACCATATCCAGTGATGAGGTCTACTATACTGTAATGTTATGTTTAAATGCAGTGTGAGAAAGTTGCACTTTAAAAGCGGAAGCCAGCCCTCGGGGAGAGATCTCAGGTGATTGAGGTCAGTGAATTTGCTCTAATGTTACAGAACAATACTTGAACTCAGTTCGAAAAAGCATCTCTAACTAATGTCAGCTTATGTTTCCTTGCTTAGTAATTTGCCTATTAATTGCTCTTTAATGTTTGTCAATATTGATTGATATCTTGATTAATAGCCAGACAGTCTAAGAGACCAGGTGGTAAGCCAAAGCTCTGGTTGCTGTAAAGTTTATGCCATGTTACTGGAAGAGACAGGCTCAGTCCCAGCGATAGGCCATTGTTTGACTTGGCGCGGCATACAGCTCCCTGGAGTTCAGCCCATCAAAGGCTTTCTGTTAGCCACCGGAGTATTTATTGTAGAAAAATTGTCCCTCCAAAAATTAGCATGGCAGAATGAAGAATGCATAATGTGAGGCAAATGACAGCTGCGGAGCTGAAACAATAGGCACGCAATAGCTTTTGCTTTATGCCACTTCTTATGGAAATCAAGACACCCTCTATTTTTGAAGATCAAGAATGGGTTTAACCATTATTTGATTAGGTACACATGCTCCTAAATCTGGTTGTCTTTGATTTTTTTTTACTTAGCCCTTACGTTTGAAAAATGTTTGCAAGAATCTTTGTGTGTAAAAATTGATCACAGATTAATACTAGAAAAGTTAAAAACACATATACCCTTAAATTCAGTGAAATTTTAGAAATAGACTATGCCTTTTTAAGCAAGAGCGATTTTAGTGTGTGTTACAATTTGGTGCTTAATATGCTAATATATTCATTCATTCATTCACCTTCTTGCTCGTTTATTGCCGATACCGGGGTCACGGGGGTCTGATGCGCCTATCCCAGCACACATAGGGCGAGAGGCGGGGGTACACCCTGGATGGGTCGCCAGTCCATCTCAGGCGCTAATATATTCTTGGGCTAATTCAATAAAAGGAAAAGAGCAGCAGCGAGATTGCAGCCAAATTGGATTTCAGCAGCAGCAGCAGCAGCAGATGAATCAGCATCCGTGTGGATGTTGTTGTGCCTTAAGAAACATTTTCAGTGCCAGAACACATCCTTTACTACCAGTGTGGAATAGTCACTGCCAGAGCAGTCTCTTTCTTGCCAGAATGAGCTTTCAATTGCCAGAGTGTGCTCTCCATTGCTTGAGCAGAGTGTCACAGACAACTCTATACAGCAAGAGCAAGGTTGCAAATCAAAAAGAAGGGTTTGACACTGTCAGAGCATGCTCTCTACTGTCAAAACATTTCCTTCACTGCCAGACAAGGATCTTAACTGCCAGACTGGTGTCTCTATTTCCAGAGTGTAGAACAGGGTTTCTTTATGATAGAACAGGGTTTACACAACCAATGGGTTTGTTTAACGACCATATAAGGGTCTTTACTGCCAGACCAGGGTCTCCACTGTCAAATGGGTCCTTTCATTGCCAGCAAAGGCTTTACCGTGCCAAACTGTTCTTTTCAATGCCAGAGGAAAGGTTCCAATGCTAAAGCAGGATCTCCATTTGCAAAAGATTCCCATTATTGCCGGACTAAGCTGTCTACTTTCAACATGTTCTCTATACAGCCAGACGGGCAGCTACAGTGATTTAATCACTGTCAAAACAGATTTATAATTGCATCAGTAGGCGCTTATATACTGCCCAAGCCAGCTTTTCACATCTTTTTGCATTGTTTCAAATCTTTTTCATTGCATGGGTTCTCCACTTCCACATTCAGAATGTTAATTCCAGAGCAGCTCCTTTACCATCAGAGGTCAATGTTCACTTCCACAACAGTCTGTGTTCTGCCAGTGTGAGGTCTCATTCCAGAACTATCCATTCTTCCCAACACCAGAGCAGTAATTAACAATAATTAAGGTCTTGTTCTGCTGACTGTAAGACTGTGGGTTTGAGTCCCAGAAACACCACTGCTGGGACTTTAAACAACATCCTTCAAATGTCAGAAAGATAAACAATTTTTAAAAAGGTGTCCCAGTAAACTCCCACTAAATAAATGTAATTGTACCTCTACCCTCAGACTCTATTCAAGTCTATTCAGTTTGGAGAATCATAGTCCATGAACTTTTCATTGCTAGTTTTAGTTTTTGTTCGTTTTAGTAAAACCATCACAAGCTATCAACATCCTGGGTCACTAGATACTTTTTGTTATATTTCATATGCAGTATCATGGCTATTGCCTTACATTGCCTTTTGCATGTATTGATGAGTGTTTTCACTTTTTTACTTTTCTAAAAAAGATTAGTTTTTGGTAATGATGTTTTTATTCTAGCCTCTTTGGGTTTGTGAGAGTACAAGTGTCCTTGGTATGTGAAATATGCATATTTGTAAACACTAATTTTAACAACCCTACTACTTAGTAGAAGAGAACATGTAATTAAAGTGTGTTATTGCCTTCCCATACGTTTATGTTTTAGTTAAACAGATTTAGGAACGAATGCAAATTTTATCAATTAAGTTATTCCATCTGGAATCTAGAAAGCATAAACAAATGCCAGATGCCTACGACAACAAATATGCAAGCAATTTAGACATTTGCATCAGTAATATCTTATGGTTATACATTTAAAATGGTCTGGTAAGTTTTTAATTTCAGGATATACTTTCACAGCTGGCTTTGCCTTAGTTAAAGGCAAAATATTTTAGTCATCTGCAGTGCCTTTCTTTGGCTCTCTTTCTTTTTTAACAAAGTCCTGCTTACAGTCCAAACAAACAACTTTATATTGTTCTGGACAGCGGTAGTCGCTGTTGATGCATTTGTTTATATGATCGATATGGTTAACATTACAATATGGCTTTGTGCACTGCTAGGGGATGTTTGTCACAGGGCAAATAAGACGGGAACTTTTTCAGAGCCTTTGAAAACTGAGCTGGCGCAGTGTGCCCTCTTGCTATTGTTGTGCAGAAACAGAACCTCTTGGTATTCCCCTCACAAACCAGCCCAAACTTTGGACTAAGAGATCGCCTTTAGGAATCTAGCTTTGTTTTGCCAGTTCGGTGTCTAAAGATATTGATATTTGTAGTGTTGTTTATCTGGATGTCTTTTAAGCAGACCACTTTTAAGCATATATCCACTCTCTAAAATATCCACAAAAATTTGCAGATGTCAACATTTCATAGTAACTAATATTTGATAAGGGATTTCATAGTGTCTGGTTTCCTCTCACAGTCCAAAAAGATGTATATTAGGTTGATTGGTGATTCTAAATTGCCCATAGAAGTAAAAGTATGTGTGAGTGGTTGATCGTCAGTGTTTGGACTCGCAATGACCATTGTGTACCCCTGCCTATCTGCCTATGTGTGCTGAGATTGGCCTTAGCAAAACCCCGTTTGGGTAAGAAGATGAATGATTGAATGAATATAACAGTGTAAACCATTTCTTTGGAAGATAATAGCCAATTGAAAAGATATTTTTGATGGTTAATGTGATTTTTCCTTCTGAACCTTCATTGAGGCGTTGTGGCGTAGTGGTTAGCACGGTCTCCTCACAACAAGAAGGTCCTGGGTTCGATTCTGGGGTCTTTCTGTGCGGAGTTTGCAAGTTCTCCACACTTGGGTAGGTTTCCCTTGGGTACTCCAGTTTCCAAAAACATTTCCAAAAACATGTACATTAGGCAGATTGGTGAGTCTAAATTGGCCATAAAATCCCAGCCATTAGGGTGCAGCCTTGATGCCGGTCCAAAGCCCGAACAAATGGGAGAGTTGCGTTAGGAAAGACATCTAGTGTAAAAGAACACCAAGTTGAATGGTCGGATCATGGGAGTGATCCGCTGTGGCAACCCCTAACGTTAGCAGCTGAAGGACAAAGAAAACCCTTTCATTAAGCAATGTTTATTTTTTTATAAAGTTCTTATTAGAGAAGACCTGCTCACATACTTATTTGGCTCTGAAGATTGACAAAACTCCTCATGTATAAATTTTCATGTTTATTGAAAAGTCGGAGATGGCATTCTATATTTCGCATGGTGGCACCTATTGCATACCAGGGGTTGTGACATATTTTGAGAAACAAAGTAAACACATTTTATTTTAATGACACAAGCTTATCATAGTCTTCAAATTAAAACCAAAGCTAACTAAAATAAAAAATCTAAATGAAATACTCATTACTTATTCCAATTATTTATTTCCAAAGTCACATTATATGGTGAATTAACATTTAGTAGGTGACTTGGGGAGGCTGTTCAAATTGTCAAAGCTAGAATCACTCCAGAGGCAAGCTGTTAGCCACGTATTGCGCTTGTAAATCCAAAATGTAAATTAGGCTTTGTAAGTTAGTCCTATTTGGGTGTAAAAATTTCTTTTAATTATTTATGTTTTGTCTGCAAAGGTGCACTTTGGGAAAATGTATTGTGACTAGATAGCAAACAAGATTTGTCATAGTGGTGCATTTAACCGGGATTGTCATAACTTTTCATTCATTCATTCATTCATTCAGTCATCTCTTAACCCACTTATTTCCTAGTTCGGGTCACGGGACACATTCACTCCTATGGGCAATTTTGAATGACCAATCAACCTAATGTACATGTTTTTGGACAGTGGGAGGAAACCAGAGTACCCAGAGGAAACGCAAGCACAGGGAGAACAGACCCCCTTCCCGACCCGGGAATCTAACCCAGGACCATCTTGTTGTGAGGCGGCCATGCTAACCACTATGCCATCGAACTGCCACATAACTTTTCAATGCATTTCTGTTTCCTAACATCAAAATTACAGACTATAGCACTGGATTAGACCCTGACGGCTGTCACTAAACGTAAAATTTGATTGGCAGATGGTCATGTGCTTCACCTTAATGTAGACTATTCCAGTTAAAACATGACAAAATAATTATAGGCAATTTTGTGGACATACAACAATTGGAAGTATAACTAAATAATCCATTTTACTATATGGCAGCAGTTTGGGAAAATACGCTTATACAAAAAAATCAAATTTTATTTTGTCAAATACATGATTATACAGAGTATTCTTCGCATATCCCATCTTTGTAAGTTGGGGGTCAGAGTGCAGGGTCAGCTATTGTACAGCGCTCCTAGAAGAGGAAGGGTTAAGTGTCTTGCTCAAGCACCCAACAGTGGCGGACATGAACCCAGGTCTTCTTGGTCTCAATAACTCAGCACCATAACCATTTGAGCCACCACTACCCCACTGAGAAGGTCTGTTTAATATAGAGAAACAAAATAATGTTTCTATTAATGATCTGAAATTGTACCTCTGGCCATTATTTGCTATAGGAAGTACAAATGTATTGGACTGTGTTTTCCAAAAGGATTGTTGCCATATTTACCAAAAACCCACCTGTCTTTTGTCAGTTTTCAATTGTAATTTGAGATTCATTTTAACAAGTAAGTGTATGTCAAATTCACTCTGTGCACATGAATTATATAGCAAATACTGGCAGCAGTACTTACAGTTTGGGAGGTGAAAATAACACAGCAATTCATTCTTTGTTTTTCATAGTCAGCCTTGATCATTAAAGAGCAGGAGATGGTTTTCACCTGCTTTTCCCATGAAATGACCCCTTTCATAAGGGTGCCCCAGCTGCTACCTGTCTTCTCTAGCTCTGATTAGAGGGCAGGGAGGTAAAAAAAAAAAAAAAGAACCTTTCTTGCAGTTTTTCTTGGAAGTGAGCTTTCTCAACATGATTTGTTTTCTTAAGGTGGATTTTGTTGTTATTGCAGTCATTATATTTGCTAACAAATCTGATGAATTGAAAATAAATTTATACATTTCATAATTAAAGGACCGTAAAATTAAAATGGGAGTAATTACATAAAAGAGTGGTGCCCTCCTGTATCTGGCATCTTTCAACTGTCCAATGGCATCATTGAACACTCATACTGTAATTATATTTCAAGCGATTCAATTATCTAACATCTTATTAGTAAAAATGTAAATATATATATGGGGCGCCCACCCAGTGTTGGGTCGCTCTGATCCAAAACGATGCAGTTCCCAAACCAGGCAGTCATGCAGCTGCTCAGGTTGCTCAGATTGGTACCTCTGTAGAACTTGATCAGGATCAGGGGTGGGAGAATCTTCACAGAAACTAGTGATGGTGCTGAGCTTTTTTGCTTATGGAACTGGTGACCAAGGATTTTGTTGATGCTTAAGTAAAATGCACACTTAATCATACATAGTACAACAAGCAGTGAAATACCATGTCGGTGATATTATCAGCAAACTTAACAATGTGGTTTGAGTTGTGCATTACTACACGGTCAGAATTCAGACTGAACAGAATTGGTCTAAGCACACAGCCCTGAGGGTTTCCAGTGTTTAGTGTGGTGGTGCTGCTGATGCTGCTTCCGATCCGGAATGAGCAAGGTCTTCCAGTCAGAAATAATCAATTGCTGAAAGTCTAAGAACACCAGTGTGAGGGTCAAATGGAGGGTTTTGGCAATATAATAATCAATTTTCGAGCGTTTTGGAAGGTACACAAACAGAAAGGAGTCCAGTAAAGGTGACAACAGGGTTTGATGTCCCTCATGCGCCTCTCAAAGTACTTTAACATGATTGTGTATGTAAAGGCCCTGTGATCATTGAGAGCTTCAGTATAACCTCAAGTCATCAGGCTGCTACATACCAACTGAGTTACCTCAACTGACATGCACACATAAACACACACCCACTCATTCAATAAAATCCATGTTTGCAGCCACCTAAACACAGTTGAAATATTATGTTTATTCTGCACAGACACTTTAATGCTGTTTTGCATACCAATTTCAATGCTATGTTCTATACTTTTTTTGCAAAATTCCTACTCTACTTGCACAATATAGTTCATACTTTGAATAGCACAATAACATGTATTCGTCTAGAGGGTTTGTATTGTCTATTTGCACTGCTTGCATCTCTGGGTGCACACGTTGCACTTTATCCTGCAAGGACAGCTATTCTTTAGTCTTTGAACAATTTTATTTGATTCTGTAAGAACCCTGTTTCCGCCGCGCCCACATTTGAGAAAGTGCTGTCAATTAACATGTCGGGAAGGATGCGTTAAGGTGACTTTAGAAAGTTACTCCGAAGTTTTAGTCGACGCGGTTAGCAGCGCTAGTGCAGGCACCATCTGCTATGGAGGTTAACCGCCAAACTTTGTCTTCAAACATTGCCACTGCAGTCGCTAGCTGGACCCACGTATTTGCCACACCATCTTCTGTGGAGCGCCCCGAGAGGTTTGACGGTAACCTAAACTGTGTTACGGCTTTGTAAGTCAATGTGAGCGCTATTTTTCAACGCAGTAATATGTGTTCCCGACAAAACGCTCTAAGGGTGAGTTTCTACTACTGCTGTTGTGTAATGATATTGACTATTTTCTTTCTTGGTGGTTGAAGGGTTTTTCTGCATTCAATTTACAAGAGGACTGTTTTACAGATGTTAGTGGATGCATGCTGGAGGAAGACCCAGCTGCATCTTGGGGTAGACCTTGGCCGAGTTCCCACTTAGCTGACCCCAGCTGGGATCGGCTGGGGCAGTTAAACTACTGAAGGCTTCATCCCTTCCTGCCTTTTCAGCCGGGACAACAGTAGGGCCATGCCTAGTCATCGGTGCCTTCGGCCTCGTCATTAGCGCCTCCAGCCTCATCGTCAGCGCCTCCAGCCTTGTCCAGCCTCGTCGCTCTACTCTTGTCAGTAGCAGCCCATGTCGCTCCAGCTTCGCCTGCGGACTCTTCTTCTGTTCCCGTCAATCCTGCGGAGTCTCCTCCTGTCCCTGTTCAGCCTGCATAGCCTCCTCTTGTCCCTGTTCCGTCAAACTTGTCCAAGTTATATTATTAAATTATTATTAAATTTTATTATAATTACACCTCTTTTATTTGACATTTGTGTAATGGGGTTAAAATAACATTAGTTAAATTCATGCATAAATTGGGAAAACTTGCCATTGGTTGTTGCACTGCTGCATTTCCGTTCAATCTGTGTGGGCGGTTGGGGATGGGGCTATGCATTAACCAGCAGTTTCAACGAGCTTCGTTGCTGGTTCTGCTTTAATGATCGCTCCATTTTATTAAATGAGTTTTGGAATGTTTACGACACAAAACTTTTACACTACATAAAAGTTAATTCAGCTCCTGGTTATTTTTGATGGTAACACGAAGAGTGTATATGTGTATTAGTTTGCTTGTAAACTCTTGTAAACCACTACTGCGCACCCTCCACTGGAGTAAAGTTGCAGCACGAATCAGGTTCAAAACACTGATTCTGTACACAAAACATTGTATTTGCCTACAAAGCCAAGAACAGGACTGCTCCACCCTACCTCCAAACACTAATTACTCCACGCATATCACCGCACTCCCTCAGATCCATCAGCACTGCACAATTTGTTCCACCCTCTACGACTCAAGGCCGATCTACCTCAAGACTCTTCTCTGTTTTGGCACCTAGATGGTGGAATGAACTTCCCATCAATGTCAGAACAGCAGAGTCACTGGCTGTCTTCAAGAGACGTCTGAAGACAAACGTGTTCTCGAAATACCTTTAACGATTGCTCTTGCTACAGGCGTACACCCTGGACAGTTCGCCAGTCCATTGCAGGGCCACACATAGACAAACAACCACTCACATACACACATTCACTCCTATGGGCAATTTAGAATCACCAATCAACCTAATCTGTATGTTTTTGGGATGTGTGGGAGGAAACCTGAGTACCCAGAAGAAACTCATGCAAGCGCGGGTAGAACATGCAAACTTTGCACAGAAATATCGAACCCGGGACCTTTTTGTTGTTAGGCGACCGTGCTATCCACTACCTTATCAAAGCCGGATATTAAACATTGCTCGACAAAATCAAGTGAAAAAACAAAGCTTTGTGCATTTGTTTGGCTAACTAATCACTTAAATAGAATCTCACAGAAAAAAATGAAAATACTGTAACAACAACAACAACAACAACAACAATTAACAAAAAGCTTAGGGGTTGAGTTGTCTTTTATTTGTTTCATTTAAGCAAAAAAGGGTCACAGTGATAAGCTGGAGCCTATTGCAGTGCTGGGATAGGCACCAGCAGACCCGCGTGACCCCAAATTAGGGAATAAGTGGGTAAGAAGATGAATGAATGAAAAGATGTTTCATATCCTAGTAATGGGAAATCCATTGTAACATTGAAGACAGAAGAAAGCTAAACTCAAAATCACAGGATTTAAAGCATTCCATGATAGGGTACTGTAGTTATTTGCAAACCGCAGGGTTGCATTCTATAAAGTTTGTTTGCAAAGAATACCGTATTTTCCGGACTATAAGACGCACCGATTTATAAGGCGCTATATCATTTAACGAGTATTTTTGTATACAATTTCATATATAAGTCGCACTGGATGATAAGGCGCATTAGGCGGTGGTGTAGAGGATTTTTAATATGTGTGCGTCCTGGATGAAACATCAATCTAGATTCCAGACTTTAATGCCGCATATGGACTAAACCCGACTAATCTCGGAATTGAAGTGGAGAGAGAGAGAGAGAGAGAGAGAGAGAGAGAGAGAGAGAGAGAGAGAGAGAGAGAGAGAATCCAATGCTTGCGGAGCCGTGTGTCCGCAAACCGCATCCGCGTCTTCGCGGCTGCGTTTAACCCCATTCGCCTACGGTCAAAACAGAACAGAACAGATTTTGAGCACCTTGTACCACATAATATCAATTCAAGGTCAGTGAACACAACCAGAATTAATAAATAAGGCACCGGATTACGAGGCGCATTGTCGATTTTTGAAAAAATGAAAGGATTTTAAGTGCGCTTTATAGTCCGAAAAATGTGGTATATACAACACTACTGTGACTATAAGAAAAAATGTTACTACTTTGCATTTATTTAAGCCTCCTTAATGTTTGTTATTATCTTGTACCACAGCCTTTTTGAATGATGAAGTCATTCAAGCCAACAGATTAGTGAGGTGAGCAGTTTCAACCCCACAAAAGTCTCCGCCCTGTCAGCGATTGGTTTTGTAATGACTGCATCTTAACTACAGCCGAGCATTTGTGCCCCTTAATCCAAAGATCAGTTTTGTTGTTTTTTCCAAATTGCTTAAGGATAAGATTTGACTCGGGTCCCAGATCGGTAGTAAGAAGCGATGCAGGTGCATTAGGAGAAACAAGAGTTTCACATTGTGAACATTGACCCTCTGGAATGCAGTGCTAATCTTATGTGTTTCTACAAACTCCATATCTCAGGCATTTCAATGGCCTGAAAAATCCACTAACAAACTCAAGCAGGTCTGGGAAACAACAACTTATTTACTTTATATTATAGGATTTACAGTGTTATTATTATTATTATTATTATTATTATTATTATTATTTCACAATTACTATTATTGTCAAAAGAACTATTGCTTTTGGGCCCGCTTATTGTTTAAAATCAGTCACGGTAGCCCTAATAAATATGGGATTGATTATGAGGTTACTATCATGATTATGGAAAACAAAGTAATATATTTCTATAATTATGTACATAATAAATATTTTAATAATTATGCCTCTGTTTTAGAATTATAAGGATATGTGCAGGTACAGACAAGGACATACAGAATTCTATTAGCCTATTTGTTTAATCCCTCAATGCTGCCAATAGGATTACAGCATTGATTATGAATTATTATTGTCAATTATTGCAAACATTACATTTATGCGTAATGTTTTATGCGGTGATATTACCTTAATGGGGACAGTGGTGGCTCAAATGGTTAAGGTGCCGAGTTGTTGATAGGTAGACTAGGAAGACCTGGGTTCAAGTCCCACCACCGCCAAGGAAGACCTGGGTTCAAGTCTACCACTGTTGGGTCCATGAGCAAGACTCTTAACGCTTCCAGCTCAAGGGGTGCTAAGATGGGATATGCGAAGAAAAACATTTCACTATATGTTGTACTCTGTATAACCACATAATCTGTATGTGACAAAATAAAATAAATAAAGATTAGATTGGGATGTGCCCAAAAACAATCATCCTAGAAAATGAGAGGAAATGCCATGAGAGGTATGTACATTTTTTTAAAACATTAAATCTCTTGGAAAGAAACCCCATACAGGGATGAGTTTACACGACACAGTTTATTTAACAGCAAAACATCTTTTATTACTATGGAGAAAAAAAAAACAAGTCATTATTGCATCTGAGGCCACTTTTTATACAAAAGTCTAAAATTGGCAGAACAATTTTTTTTCCTTTACTGACAGGATGTCCTACATAGGGGTTTTTATGCAAAGGGAAAATTAGGGCATTTCAACAAAATAGATCTTTATGTCCAGAACAAAGTTTGAAGCTTGTGTAATTGGAATTTCTCACACACACACACACGCACACACACACACACACACACACACACACACACACACACACAGTGACTTTACACAACTTTACAGTATTGTATTTCCCAATGTAACCTCCCAGTTTGGTAACACAGTGATGTATAATCTGTTAATCATGTTTCTCTATTAATTATACATAACATTGTGTCAGCTTCATGATCCAACCATGTGAAGATTACAATATGATTTATTTTTTTAATCGTTGGAAAGTTCTATACTGCTACACTACACTTCCCAATATTGGAAAGTTCTATACTGCTACACTACACTTCCCAATACAATGTGTAACAATTCACAATAAATGGTGGAAAGAGCATCATAGATAAGATGGAAAAAAACATTTTTAGGTAGACGCTCAAGTGCTATGTATTTAAGAATGGTCTCATCAAGACAGCTGCTGACTTGGCTATTTTGACATTGATGAATACCCTATCTTAATGACAGAATTCAGAAAAGTCTTGAAGCAGACCTACTGTGTGTCTTGGGGGAATAATAGGACCAGTCAAGCGGAACATGTGGAGATGAGGTAATGTTTTGCAATGCGAGGAGTAATGAAAAAAGACAGTATTAGGAACTTAATTGTCATATCCATATGTCATATCTAGGGGTTTAACCGTTCACTTTTCCCTGCTCCAGGGGCGATGTACCATAGCTGACCCTGTGGGACTTTCACTATATGTTGTACAGTGTACAATCATGTATGTAAAAAACAAAATTTAAATGATCAAAAATTTACAATGTGCTTATTTAATTAATTCAGATTACAGATTTATTCTTCTTCTTACACCTATAATAACCTCCATACCCAACTTTGATATTGGTCAAGTGATCCAGTGTTTTCTCACCGCTTCCTGTTTTAATTCTATATTCCTCCTCTGTCCTCATAGGCTTGGTTGCATTTACATTACATTAATGGGATTTGAAAGACACTCTTGTGCAGAAAAACTAAAAAAAATTTATTAAACAACTGGGCACTTGGGGGCCTAGCAAACTTCACTTGGTGATAATGGGAATCAAACCTTAAGCTACCCCGTTCACAGCACCCAAAAACTACTCATCGATGGTGAACAAATGACAAATCTAAATTGCACCTATATGTGAGTTGTTTCTTTTTGGCATTTGGCTACTCCCGTACACCTATATGTGATAGGTTATGGTAAATTATGCTATCAAAGATGTAGCCATTCCCAGGTTTATAAGTATACAACCCTGGTAAAAATAGTGCGGGGCCCAAAAAACATCAATAATATACAAAAACACAAACATAATATAATACAATCCAACACATTCTCATCATAGTTCAGAATTAATATTTATCTTAATAATACATTTTTTATGGTTGCATAACAGCAAGAAGGTTGCAGGTTCAATTACTGGGAAAGGGGTCTTTCAAAGTGGAGTTTGCATGGGTTTTCTCTGGGTACTCCAGTTTTATCCTACAATTCAAAAATATGCATATTAGATTGATTGGTGACTCCCCCCGACAAAAAGTGGGAAAAAAGTTTCCCATAAAAGTGAGTGTGTGTAGTTGTTTGTCTATGTGTGACCCTGCAATGGTCTGGCAACCTCTTCTCTAAATTGTCCAGGAAAAAGTATGTCATAGACAAAGTTAGTTTCTCAGTCCTTTGTTAGCTATTGTGGGTGTAAAAATCCTAATTTGTTGTGTTAGTTTGTATAACAATGTCACTCATTCTTTAATTTCGACTCACATCATAGTACACCAGGTAACAGGTTTTGGGAGGCAGATTTAAAAATTTGATTGGTTAAAAATCTTAACAGATTAACCAATTATCAATCAGACACTACTAATCTAGTTTTAGTAACATATACATCACTGTTGATTCTGAAAACCTCTTCACACTCTCCTCTACATCTGATTTTTCACCCCAACTATGGACATGTCATCCCTCACTACATCCATAAACCTCCTCATTGGTCATTCTCTTTTCCTCCTGCCCGGCACCTCTCTACTCAGCATTCTTCTACCAGAGGAGGGACATATACTGCATGTCCCTCGTCTGTACATGTCCAGATCATCTCAACCTAGTCTCCCTCACCTCCCTCCAAAACATCCTACATGCGCCGTCTCTCTAATATACACATTTCTAATCCTGTCCATTCTCGTCACTCCCAATGAAAATCTCAACATCTTCAACTCTGCCACCTTCGGATCCTCCTCCTGTCTTTTTAACAACGCCTTTGTCTCTGAACCGTACAACATTGCAGGTCTCACTACAGTCCTATAAACTTTCCCTTTCACTCTTGCAGAAACTCGTCTACACAAATCCTGCCACTCTTCTCCACCAGCTGCACTCTGACTGAACTCTTTTCTTCACTTCTCTACCACACTCTCCATTACTTTGCACTGTTGACCCCAGGTACTTACACTCCTCCATCTTCACTACCTCTTCTCCCTGCAACCTCACCATTCCATTGCCTTCAATTCACACACATGTACTCTGTCTTACTCCTACTGACTTTCATTCCCCTTGTCTCCAGCGTGTACCTCCACCTCTTCAGATTCTCCAGAACCTGCAACCTACTCTCTCCACAAACATCATAGACCATAGAGACACCAGTCTGACCTCATCTGTCAACCTGTCCATCACCACTACAAACAAGAAATGGCTCAGAGCCAATCCTCGATGCAATCCCACCTTTACCTTGAACCAGTCCGACAATCCTACTGCACAACTCACTGCAGTCACACTGTCCTCATACATGTCCTGCACCACCCTCACATACTTCTCTGCTACACCTGACTTCCTCATATAATACCACAACTCCTC
>JAOTRA010000003.1:2734152-2757564 GCA_026260255.1 Pseudolaguvia tuberculata | reverse complement strand
GAGTGTGTTGAGAAGGTGGAGAGAGTATTTTGAGCAGCTGATGAATGAGGAGAATGAGAGAGAGAGAAGGTTGGATGGTGTGGAGATGGTGAAGCAGGAAGTTTATAGGATTAGTAAGGCAGAAGTGAGAGCAGCTATTAAGGGGATGAACAGTGGAAAGGCGTTTGGGCCAGTTGACATTTCAGTAGAAGCGTGGAGATGTTTAGGGGAGATGGCAGTGGAGTTTCTGACTGAATTGTTTAACAGTTGTGCAGTAGGAATGTCAGACTGGTTCAAGGTGAAGGTGGGATTGCATCAAGGATCGGCTCTGAGTCTTTTTTCTGTTTGCAGTGGTGATTGATAGGTTGACAGTTGAGGTCAGACAGGAGTCTCCATGGACAAACATCATTGTCTGCGGATGAAATTGTGATTTGTGGTGAGGATAGGGATGAGAAGAATCTGGAAAGGTGAAAGTATACGATTGAAAGAAGGGGAATGAACATCAGCAGTAGTAAGACTTAGTACATGTGTGTGAATGAGAGGGAAGACAATGGAGTGGTGATGTTCCAGGGAAAAGTGATAGTGAAGGTGGAAGAGTTTAAGTACCTGGGGTCAACAGTTGAGAGTTAGAGAAGTGAAGAAAAGAGTTCAGGCAGGGTGGAGGGGGTGGAGAAGAGTGGCTGGAGTGATTTGTGATAGACAAGTTTTGGCAAGAGTGAAAGGGAAAGTTTATAGGACTGTAGTGAGACCAGCAATGTTGTACGGTTTAGAGACAGTGGCGTTGTCAAAAGGACAGGAGGAGGAGCTGAAGGTGGCAAAGTTAAAGATGTTGAGATTTTCATTGGGAGGGACAAGGATGCACAGGATTAGAAGTGAGTTTGTTAGAGGGACGGCACATGTAGCATGTTTTGGAGACAAGGTAAGAGAGGCTAGGTTGAGATGGTTTGGATATGTGCAGAGGAGGGACATGCAGTATATTGGTTGAAGAATGCTGAGGATGGAGATGGTGGGCAGGAGGAAAAGAGGAAGACCAAAAAGCAGGTTATGGATGGGGTGAGGGAAGATTTGCAGGTAGTGAAGGAGGCAGATGTAGAGGACAGGTTAGTGTGGAGAAGAGGGATCCACTGTGGCGACCCCTAACCTGAGCAGCCGAAAGTAGAAGAAGAAGAAGAAGAAGAAGAAAAAGAAGAAGAAGTAGTATTAATGATAACCCCAGACAGAAATGTCTTTCAGACCAGAAGTGGGCTTGGTATCACTATTTAGATTTTGTAATTTGGGCAAAATTGATCTGTTTTTACTTTCTGTAAAAATATTCAGTTCTATTCAGTCTTCGAACAGTGCTGTCCTATGAAAAAACTTAGTATTAAGTAACTGAATATGAACCACCACTTTATGTGCAATATTTAGTTAAAGTTATATATTAAAAAAAATAAAATAATAATACTTTTTAAATGAGAATAATATTATCTATATTATTCACTGAGATTAGTTAAATAACGGCGCAGTGTCGTAGTGGATAGCACGGTCAGCTCACAACAAGAAGGTCCCGGGTATGATTCCAGGGCAGGGGGATCTTTCTGTGCATAGCCTGCATGTTCTCCCCGCGCTTACGTGGATTTTCTCCGGGTACTCCGATTTCCTCCCACAATCTAAAACCATGTAGATGAGGTGGATGGGTGATTGTAAATGGTCCATAGGAGTGAATGTGTGTGCGAATGGTTGTTTCTCTATGTGTTGCCCTGAGATAGACTTCCGACCCGTCCAGGGTGTACCCCCGCCTCTTGCCCTAAGTGAGCTGGGATAGGCACCAGCAGACCTCCAATCCCACATTAGGGAATAATTTGGGTAAGAAGATGAATGAATGAATGAATGAATGAATGAATGATTAGTTATATAATAAGCATTATTATCATTTATAAAGTGCTCCTAAACTTAGACTCTGCCATTAATGGGAAACTAGTTTCTTCTATTGATTTTTTTGGTGAGGATCAGCTTTAATGTGAACACAGTAATCACTTGGTCATTTATGAAAACTGCGGTACCTATAGATGTCTCATCAGGTCCAGATGTGCAGCGCAGGCCTTGTAGGTAGTTTTATCTCACACGGAGGTCTGGTAATAGTTTGTTCACTTCCTTTGGCAATGGAAGGAGGACAGGGGAATAAAAGAGGATTTTTGAGCTTGGACAGAAAAGAGGAAACGATTCTGTGAGAGACTGATGAGCTCTGTGCAGCTGTTGCAAAGCATCAGTTCACACTTACCTCACCCAACAGCAAACCAGAGCAAAATGCATGAAACCTAACCTTGCAGCATATTTCTTTAGTATGTGTTCCTGTATATTTGAAAAGAGACATTTTGCCAAATTGTATGCTTTAGACGAGGGTTTCCAAGATTCCCTGTTGCTGTGTGTTTTTCTCGTAAGAAACAGTAGCTTGGTTGATTAATGGTATTAAGATAAAGCAAATTAATTACTTTTCTCACTCCTTCTTGGAAAATTAGACAAAGGAACCTTATCTCCAACCTGAAGCTTGATAAATGATTCGGAGTTTCTGTGCTTTAATTGTTCGCAGCCCAGTCATAAATTGCATTCGATATTGTTCTGAATTAAAGGCTGAAATACCCAGATAACCCCCCCCCCCTTTATACACACACACACACACACACGCACACACACTTCCCATTCCCTACATCCATCGTCGTGTCACCTCAGCAGCTTTCCTACCAACATTTTCCCCCACTTTCATTGCTGTTTCATGTTTAATAAAGCAGAACATTACACAAAAGCAGTCCATTTAAGCTTTAGACCACATATGTGTAAGATTTTAATTTAACCAAGCTCACCCTCCCCCCACCCACCCACCCACGTAGGCTCAGGCATAAACAAGCTGCTTTATACGTCTAGATAAACCTGCTTTATTAGATCCTGCTGATCTAAAATATGCTTTCAAGTTTTCTGTCATTTGACAGAGCTCAAAGTCCGCCATTGAGGAACGACCTGGTGGCTAATGAAACCATAGTGTGAAGTGCAGATGGTAGCATGGTTAAGTCGATTGACTTTTGAGACAGCGAGACCGATTTGAAAACTATTGTCTAGATGCCTAGAATGACCTCCCTGATTGAATAATCGAAGATGCTCTTGGAGGAAATTAGAAAATCACCCTGTAAGAATTGGGTTATCTAAGTAGAAAATTACAGTATTGATTTTGTTAGGTTTGTTGCATGGTCCAATAGAGTAAATTGCCTTTAGATGCATTCTCGGGCTGTCCGGATCGAATGAACAATTCTACGTATTTAGGTTGGTCTATTTTTTACAACAAGTCTGAAATCTCCCAGACAGTGGGTGATATGTCCACAAAACCATCATCACATGTTCAAGAAGATCTTAGCGTCTCTCTCCCTGCTAAGGTTTCAGGACTTCAAAGATGTTGTGGCATTCCTTTGTATTGTCCCTGTATGTTGACTGAGCACCGTTCCCACCTCAGTGCTGGTGTCATGTTCCTTGCCTTTGCACTCCGATGAGTCTATGATAAACGACAGAGCTGTATTTACCATGTCAGGATTTTTCTACTGTAAAGAATAAAACCATCTCTGTGTTTGACTTTCTTCATGGTGACACAAAGCAACCTGGATCTGTCACAAGAGACGATACCTCAAGTACTTCATTGTAGAAGAATGAAGAGTTCTTCTTAAGGTCATTGGGTTTAAAAGTAAACCTGAGTTAAGTTTGTATATTGGTGGCGTAGTGGATAGCACGGTCGCCTCACAACAAGAAGGTACAGAGTTCGAATCCCGGGCTGGGATATTTCTATGCGGAGTTTGCATGTTCTCCGTGCTTGGGTTTCCTCCAGGTACTCCGGTTTCTTCCAAAAACATGCAGATTCGTTCGATTGGTGATTCTAAATGGTCCATAGGAGTGAATGTGTGTGTGAATGGTTGTTTGTCTATGTGTTGCCCTGAGATGGATTGGCGACCCGTCCAGGGTGTACCCCCGCCTCTCGCTCTATGTGTGCTGGGATAGGCGCAGCAGACCCCCGTGACCCCGAATTCGTGAATAAGCGGGTAAGAAGATGAATGGATGAATGAATGAATGAATGAATGAATAAATCCAAAAAGAAATATCTATATATCTGTAATGGGGAAAAAATAGCAAACTGCAAACTGTGTTGAATAGGGAAATAAATGAGTGGTAAATATGGAGAGGTGAGACAGACAGCAGACAGAGGACAAAAAAAAGGGCAAAACAATGGAAATGCACATATTTCAAATGCAGCTTCAGGTTTTGAATTCAATCCTGACAGTAGATAGAAAGCCAATGCAATTAGTATACTGAATGAGAAGCAGCCATGACTGCTGAGACAGCAGGCGAGTCTTTATCTACCCTTCATGCCATCGTCTGGTCCTCTGGGCCAATGTCCCACTCCCTTCATTACCCACTTCCTTTTTTTCCCTTTCCATATACATATATTGCCCTCATGGTATTGATATGAGTTATTGTATAGCAGACCATGTATGGGTTTACCTTGCACTACATTTTTACCATCGAATAATGAAAGAAAGAGAGAACAAGATTGTATTTCTAGGCAAGATGGTGTATATAATATAAAATTAAATTGAAGTAAATAAAAATATGAACGGTGAACTGAGGAAGAACCTGCTGTTTTTGTGAAAGACTATTTTATGCACCACTTTTATCTTTTATCTCATTAAGCATCGGAAGATTGACTCACTCCAAACTCCACAGTGGCATTACCAAAGGGTCTTAGACTCAATTAAACTCATCAGCTTCCAGTCAGTGGCGGCGACTGAGTGGTGGTCGCCTCACAACAAAAAGGTTCTTGCATGGGTTTCCTCCGAGTTTCCTCCCACAGTCCAAAAACATGCAGATTAGGTCAATTGGTGATTCTAAATTGTCCATAGGAGTGAATGGGTGTGTGTTGCCCTGCAATAAACTGGCGACCCGGCCAGGGTGTACCCCCGCTTCTCGCCCTATGTGAGCTGGTATAGACACCAGCAGAAGATGAATGAATGAATGAGCTTCCAGTCAGCAGTAACATCTAAGCTACCATCTGATGTTCCTTTCTTGAGCCCTACATTTGTTTCTGAGCTCTAAATTACCCATGGTATGTACAATTGTGCTAACCAATGAGTTACACCCTGTCCCCTGTGTCGTCGTACCTAGTGTAGAATAAGCAGGAAAGAAATGTGATGGTTGAATGGATTGTTTATAGATTTTATATATTTTTTACTTGATTTATAATAATAACATGTTTATTATAGTAATAATATGATGAAATAATAATACACTGGGTTCGGCTAGGCATCTTTCTGTGAGGAGTTTGCATATTCTCCTTACGCTTGCGTGGGTTTCCTCTGGGTACTTTGGTTTCCTCCCACCGTCTAAATACATGCAGATTAGGTCGAATGGTGATTCTAAATTGTCCGTGAGTGAATGTGTGTGAGTAGTTGTTCGTCTATGGGTACCCTGCGATGGACTGGCAAATTGTCCAGGGTGTACCCCTGCCTCTTGCCCTATGTGCGCTGGAATAGGCTCCAGTGGAACCCCGTGACCCCGAATTAGGGAATAAGCAGGTAAGAAGATGATTGAATGGATGAATAATAATACATTCAATAATACATTTTCATTTTCAGCTTTCTAATATTAAGTATTTAAAATGATTCATTGGTTGTGTTGGCTATTAATATTTTTTATGACAAGAAAGAAAAATAAAAAGGTTAAATACAGAATAAATACTATTACAATATCATTATTAGCTTTTTTGGTATTATCACCCATTGTCTTGTTCCTTGTTCCCTTTTTTTATATGCTAAATACAATATCACAATCATAACAGGAAGTGCTATTATGAAGTGACATTTTCAAAATTGAACCACATTCATAAAAGTCTATGGAGCTATACTTCTAAAAATATCCTCACATTACCAGCATTAACCTTTCAACCAACTTCCTGCGTGTACATTTTATGGTTTAAAGATTCATGGAAACTGCAGCACAGAAACAGTCCCAGCTGGTCTTTGAGTTTCTCTCGGGGGGCTGCTGACTGCATCATTTTCAGCTAAATATTCTTTATAATCTGATCAATTTTACACTTTCCACTAAGATGGAAGGATTGTTACCAACATGCAGGATTGCTGCAGGAATCCATTTACAGCTACTTACTAATGACAGGGATACACTAAACTATAGTGTAGCCTAAAATAATTATTCTCTTTATTCATTCATTCATCTTCTTTTCCACTTATTCCCGAATCTGGGGTCACGGAGGTTCTGCTGCGCCTATCCCAGCACACATAGGGCGGGAGGCTGGGGTACACCCTGGACGAGTTGCCAACACATAGACAAACAACCATTCACACACACACATTCACTCCTATGTACAATTTACAATCACCAATCCACCTAATCTGCATGTTTTTGGACTGTGGGAGGAAACCGGCGCATCCGGAGGAAACCCACGCAAGCACGGGGAGAACATGCAAACTCCGCACAGAAAGATCCCGGCCCAGGATTCGAACCCGGGACCTTCTTGTTGTGAGGCAACTGTGCTATCCACTACGCCACCACGCAGTATTTATAGTGTGTTCAATTTATACAGCCTACCCTTTATTTTCTAAAATATTTCCATACATACAGTATTTGCAAGAAATATTCCAGGAACCCATTCAAACATTCAATACCTGCTGCACCCAAATGCATCTCATCACAGTATAATTTTTTGTTCTAATAATACAAAATAAAATGTACTTTTTATTATTTCAATAAACAGGTATATGTCTAGTTAATGAGAAGTGACTACTGAACTATACTCCATATGCACAAGTACGGGACATCTCTTAAAAACGATCATGATACAGTGACAAATGGAAGAATTATACGAAATATGCTGTAGAAATTCCTTCATACACACGAAAAATATATCAAATCAATTACTAGTATAATCAGAACATTTTTTTAGTTAAGTCTCCTAAATCAGTTCTGCTGTTTCATCGTCTGCTAACAATATCATATCTGCCAACAATAAGCAACAATATGTAAGCTATATATTATTTAGTAATAATGTAAATGTATAATATAATTAACACGTTTTCCAAATATTACCTTTTACTACTTGTCTTCTTTTATATTGTCTCTGAAATGTTGCGTTGCATTATTTAAAAAGAGAAGCTTGTCATTTTAATATGCTTTTTTGCTTTAAAGAGACAGTGTTTCATTATTATTTATTGATTATTTATACCAATAGAAATGCACACTTTGTACAGGAATACCTGGATGTACACCTGCACATTTATATAATAATCCAATCAGCCATTTATATGGCAGCAGTGAAAGCATAAAATCATGCGGCCAGGAATTGTAGCCTCCCATTTCCTGATCAACGCTGAGAGGAGTTGAACTTGCGGTGGTTTTCACGTAATTTTTCTATTGCAGTTCTAGTCCATCCTCTTTAATGTCCAACCTGTTGTGTATTCAGACATGCTTTTTATTTTGCTCATCACAGTTGCAAACGATGGCTATTGGAAAACACATAGCATTTACTCCCATCTTAAGCATTTTTTTGGCACTCTTTTGTGAGATTTTTGTGTCCACAAAGATTAATCATCATTTTCTCTCCTTTCAGATATTTGATGTGAGCTTGAACCAAATCTCTGGATCTGCATGATGTTATGCCTTGCGCTGATTTCAGGTAACTGCTCATATGAGCAGATTTAGTAGAGGTGATCCTGTTGAGGTGGCTGGTGAGTTTATAAATGCATAACAGGGGCTGAAATGTTTCAATGCCTGTGATAATTGCTTGGTTTTTAATACCAAAGTTGTTTAAAAGAAGGGCATGTGGGGCCAAAAAAATGTGCTACATATTTCAGATAAAAAAAATTGTCAATCCTGGAAAAAAGTCCTGCTTAAATTCAGCACCATCCTTGGACAAATTAGGAAAACACACGGTGTTATGCTTTACTTCATTTGTCGGTACAGTTGTCATTGTAAATACGTAGATAATTTCATAAACCAATGAATATTGCTCCAATCGACCCAGCAACCTTCTCCACATGGAAGTATTTTTCATTGACGAGGACGACTTGCAATCACTTTACAAAAAGCTAGAAAACTTTTAAATAAAATTTTAAACGGTGCATAATTAAGGCAAGAGGGAAACCGTATTTTTTTTTTTGTATACATCGTCCCTTAAAAACAAAACTAAAAAATAGCTTCTACGTCAAACATAGTAAGCGTTGTCGTTACCCTTTACAGAGAATATTGATATCAACGTCACATCACTGAAGAACGACCTGATCACATAGGACAATATATTATGGGCTTTTCAATACAAGGACCAAATCACCTGCTGTCAAAATATCCCAGTGCAACTTATTATTCAATAAATGATCTAGCATAAATGAAAAATAAATGATACAGTATATAATTATATAAAATTATATATAATTATAGTAAAAATAAAGAAAAGATCTGTCTGCAGTATTCGGTCACTTATATAATAAATGTATAATGAAAGTGGGTGGTGTAAATAATAATAATAATAATAATAATAATAATAATATATAGTTAATCTTAAGAATAAGTAACAAAGTAGCAGGTAAGACATGAATTGAAAAAAAGAATGGAAGCATTTCATCGGTCCATGTGATACCTAACTAATATGAAAACTACAAGATGATGACAAAATTAATATACGGAATTAAACCATGTCTAGATATACTGTTGAATCAACAATGTGGTGGTTTTATACACCTTATTACAAAGATTCTTGTCCTATAACATCATGTCCAGAAGTGTTGTATTCCTCTTATAGTTTACCACAGTGATTCACCAACAGGGACCTTATTTAATTCACACAAAAAAATGCCATTTACATCTGCTAGACAAGTTTGTTCCTGTATAGCAGCTATAAAACATATTCCCTTATTAAGCCTCTTAACAGAAAGCTTCATCATTTCAGTGATCATTTTTCATTGTTTAATAGTATTGTGTTGTTTATCGTTAGCCTTAGATGATTCTGATTGATAGTCTGCCTTTGAATAAGCTGTTCAAGAAATATTAACATATTAGAATAAGTGCATTAATATAAACCTATCATTTGACGTATAGCCTGCACTGCTGTTCACACTGCTGTCATTAAGAAAAATACTCTATATCTTCTGACCAATCAAAATTAGGAAGTCCACAGCACTGTGGTCTAATTGCTAACAATTTTTACTTAGAGCAAGTTAACACTATTAATGAAACGGTTTACAATAACGAAGAACGAAACATGTACACAGTCTTCGTGGCATGGCACTGGGGATGGTCTGTGGCTTTGGCCTGGGTTTCACTGAAAAGTTCTAACTATGTGACGCGTATCGCACATTCCGGGTCTCTCATTTATTTACCAGCTAACCTCCCATCCAGCGCAGCTTGTAGGCTAGCCATTGCCTCAATGGGCAAAAGTATTCGTTGTGAAACTGCTGAAACTCCGCTGTTTGTCGGATGTCCCTCAGAAAGGCCACGTCAAGTTCAGATTCTGTCAGAGCGATGAGAAGCAGAAGGAGAGCCAGCAGTAGTGTGAGAGTGACCAAGAAGAGCCGTGCCAAACTTCCAATCACTTTACTTACTTGCTTCACCTCCATGCTACTGGTGGGTGTCTGGATCTTTCCCAGGTGACAGACTTCCCCTGTAAACTTTGCAACAACCAATCTCCCACTTTTTGGAACACTTGCTTCATTTTTTTTCTCCTCTTGGACACTGGGAGGGCTGTTCATGTGCGAAGACAAGGCCTGGTCCAGTGAGCAGTTACTCGAGACAGGAGTAGGCAAGACACTGTCCGTGGGCCGGTATAATTCTTCAGAAAATTCTGATGCCCCATTTCTACTGTCAGACAAATTGCTGTGGGACTTCAGAAGGGAGTTGCCACGAGTGATGGATCGCACGGGGGTGGAGTGACCACTGTCACGTAAAGACTCCAAACCTGGGAATAAAAAAATATGAAACAACTGCTTTTATGTTATTTGCCACAATAAAGTATTTACCAAAAAAATGGTATTCGACAAAAATTGGCTTTTGGAGGTAAGCATTAGGTCTTAATTAATTACATTTATTATGACAAAATGAATGTGTATAAGCCTTCATTTAAATGTCCTGGGCTGGAATTAGATTATTTCAGATGTAATGGTCAGTTCTCAATATTTTTGTCTTTATAAAAGAAAGGCTCAAAGAAAGGTGTTTTCGAGTCTGGTGAGCGGAAGAGTTCAGCTACAGTTTGAGCTATAGTACAACTGGCATCTAAAGGTCATGCACTACTTTGGCAGTCGTAATTGGTAAGTGGTGTTTTTAATGCACTTTCTGAGCAGTTGCCTCTTTTCTTCTTATTGTCTCCTTCCCAGGTTGATCTCTTAACTGGTTTATTGATTTTCATCTTATCATTTTGTTCCGCACATTTATTAAGTTATAGATTATAGTGGTATGTTTAATAAGACCAAAATGTACATTTTACAAACACTATCACATGAAAACGTACTGTTAGACTACAGGACTGTTAGTATATCCACTATAAAGACAATGTTTAGATGTTTATTCAAATATTATGTATATTACTGTATTCCTTCTTTCCTTCATTCAGAGGCAAGGGTACACCCTGGACAGGTCGCCAGTTCATCACAGGGCACACAGACGAACAACCACTCACACACACATTCACTCTATGGGCAATTTAGAATCACCAACCAACCTAATGTACATGTTGTTGGACTGTGGGAGGAAACTGGAGTACCCAGAAGAAACCAATGAAACCACGAGCAGACCATGCAAACTTCAAAGAGAAAGATCCCCAGCTCGGGAATCAAACGCGAGGCTGTATATTACTGTATAATTCATATGATTGTATATTACTGTTATGTATAATATATTAGGTACAGAGGCTTGCAAAAGTATTCATACACCCAGAGTCAATATTTTGAGGAACCCCCTTTTGCTGAAATTATAGCTGCAAGTCTTTTGAGGTATTCTCTACCAGCTTTGCATGTCTTTGTCCTTGCAAAACAATTCAAGCTGAGTCAGATTAAATAGTGTTTGTGAAGCGTTTTCAGATCTTGCCACAGATTCTAAGTTGGATTTAGGTCTGGACTTTTAGTGGGCCATTCCAACACAGGTATACAATTCATTGTACACTCAGATTTGTGCAGTGCAGTTCATTCAGAGTCACCATGGGCCTCTCGGCTGTATCTCTGATCAGTGCTCATCTTCAGCCTGTTAGTTTAGGTGGATGACCGTGTCTGGGTAGGTTTGCAGTTGTGCCATACTCTTTTCATTTGCAGATGATGGACTAAACAGTGGTCCGTGAGATGTTCAAAGCTTGGGAAATCTTTTTATAGCCTAATCCTGCTTTAAATTTCCGCATTTTTTGATTTTTGATTTTGATATACTTTATTGATCCCATGAGGGAAATTCTTTTTTCACATATCCCATCTTAGTAAGTTGGGGTTAGAGCGCAGGGTCAGCTATTGTACCGGGCCCCTAGGGCGGGAAGTGTTAAGCAAGTCTTGCTCAAGGACCCAACAGTGGCGAAGGTCTTCCTGGTCAAGCGATCAACAACTCGGCACCTTAACCATTAAGCCACCACTGATCCCCAAATCCCTGACCTGTCTGGTGTGTTCCTTGGACTTTATGATACTGTTTGCTCAACCAAAATTCTTTTAAACCACAGAGGCCATCACAGAACAGTTGTATTTGTACTGAGATACAAATACACAAAGTTGGACTCTATTTAGTCATTAGGTCAACATATGATCAGTCAGCAATCATCAGTCAACTTCTAAAGGATGCACTCAGAGAAAAGAGGGCTGAATACTTTTGCACATTGCACTTTTCAGAAAAACAGAACTTTATGTGGTGAGCAAAGATGAGTACTCTTTAGATGCCATATTAAATGTTTTAAACTAATTCCTACCTACAGTTTTCAGGTAGTCGATATACCGGATGTGTTGATTTTACAATACTTTATTTAATGATGCGCAGTTACCTGTATTAATTTTAAAGAAATGTTTTCAGCCAAAGAAAATAATGCATTTGTTTTTACCCTCCATGATGGACATATGGACAGCCCTTCTGCATGTTCGTGGGACACTACTCTGTCGTGGGCCGTGAGCAATGGAAGGACAACTCCGACTAGGGACCATACCAGCCCTGAAAAACGCCAGCAGTATGTTAGTCTGTCACTCCTACAAATAAAAATCAGAACTTCTCAAGCTTCAAATAAGAACCTACCGGTGGATTTCCGGTGGCTCTCGTCTGATTTTGGCACTTTGCTCCATCACCTCCTTAGCCACTTTTCCACTGAAAGAAAAATACAAAAGAAATCGTCTGAATGAACAATTGTTAATTTAAACATAACATTCATACCTATCTCAGGACTTCACAGTAAAAGGAGGGTTGGCTGCTTAAACAGATGATTTATGATTGTGGTCTTTGGTGGACATCCTTTTCCAAAGCGACTTATGATTATCTCTTTTATACATTTGAGCATTCTGTGGTTAAGGGCCTTGTTAAGGGTCCCAGTAGTGGCAATTTAGTGGTGCTGGGAATCTATCAGTCCATCACTTTAACCACTGTGTTACCACCTCCAATGCGTTTTATTAAAAAAAACTGGTAGACAAAGCCTGAAGAGTGTCCAGAAACCAAATCCAAATCAAGAAATCAGTGAACCTCAAAATCCAAAACTACAAATGAAGAAAATCAAAATTGCAGTATTTATTTTGGTATTTATTTACTGTTGCACATAATGAGTAATTATGTAGTCTTGGATATGGATGCCACACCTAGAAACTGTTGGTCAAATTTCTGATGCACAAAAAACTGAAAATGAAAAATTCTGGAGGTTTTTTAACATTTACAAGATTTTATCACCTTTTTTTTTGTGAAGTTCATGCCAAAGACTCTTCTGCTGTTGACGAGGTCTCCGGTTCATTGGGATTGGCCGTGTTTTAGTTATATGGGAGTAGTACTAACATGCAGCGAATATTGGTTCACAGGAAATGAGTGTATTTACCTGTATCTGAAACGACTGCCTTTAAAGAAGAGATTACTGCTAGACACTGTCCGTACTTGACTGGATTTCTCAAACCTAGAAAAAGCAATTTGGATACAGTTCGGTTCAGAGTTATGGAGAAAAGTGAGGAAAACCAGAATGCTAGTTACTTATGTAGCTGCATTTCTATAAACTCTACATATGATGCAAGGCATAAGTATTTGTCAGTGACAGTGACTAACAACTGGTCAACCTGATCATCTGCAGATGTCTAATGCTTTTTGTGTCTTCGAATAAAGTTTTCTCTCACTGATCTATCTTGGAGTGCTCATTGAGGGTTAAATAACCCTTACGAATGATCTGTAAAAGTTGCTGTTATATTGTAAAAATGCTTAGAATATATAACTTTATACCTTATACATTGTATAGTATGTATGGATTTTGTATATGCATACGCTATGTGGACAAAAGTACTGAAACTGATCATCACAGCTATATATATATATTTCTTTTCAATTTTATTGCAGGGCGGTGCTGTGGCATAGAGGTTAGCTCGGTCGCCTCACAACAAAAAGATAGCGGGTTTGATTCCCGGGCCAGGGATCTTTCTGTGCAGAGTTTGCATGTTTTCCCTCGCACATGTTTGCATGTTTTCCCTCGGGTTTCCTCGGGGTACTCCGGTTTCCTCCCACCATCCAAAAACATGCATGTTAGGTTGATTGGTGCATCAAACTTGTCTATAGGAGTGAATGTGTGCGAGTGTTTGTTCGTCTGTGTAGCCCTCAGATGGACTGGCGAACTGTCCAGGGTGTACCCCTGCCTCTCGCCTTATGTGCACTGGGAATTGACTCCAGCAGACCCCCCGTCACCCAGAATTGGGAATAAGTGGGCAAGAAGATGAATGAATGCTATTGCAAATATTGACTCACTTTTACTTTCATTAGATTTTCAGGAATGACCAATTAGATGTAACTATCCAGTCACTACAGTTTTAATGAGTTAACTTAATATTGCTGGGTCTTGTGGTTTGAGGTGCAGTCGGTTTGAAATACCAAAAGTATTGAGTGATGTTGCTTTGCTCTAACTAGAATACTAAACTTTTATGTAGTTCAGGTGCTTTGTGCACAGGTGCATTGTCATATGCATGTGTTTAGTTCCAAAGAGTAAAACTACAATGCTATAACATACAAAGACTTTAAGGACAACTGTTTTTCAAAGTATTTGTCAAAGACATACTTTATATAGATGTACTGGTAATGTGTCTATAAATTTTTAGCTATATTGTGTATGAACATTCATTCATTTTCTTAAACATGGGTCTGCTGAAGCCTATCCAAGCTCACATAGGGTAAGAGGCAGGGGTACATCCTGGTTGGTCATCAGCCCATTGCTGTGAATAGACGAACATTCACGCCTATGGGCAATTTAGAATCACCAATCGATGTAATGTACATGTTTTTGGACTGTGGGTGGAAACCCGTGCAAGTGGAGGGACATCATGCAAATTCTGCACAGAAAAAGTTTGTGAATTGACCCGAGACCTTTTTGCTGTGAGGCGACAGTGCTAACAACTACACTACCACGCCACCCTTTGTATGTCCAGAAATTTTAAAAGATATTTTGCTCATGGATATGTTTTATAAGAAAATCTGGTGCTATGTTTTCATGAGCAGATGGATAAGGTTTTACCAGTTTTTCCTTTTTGTTTTACAGGCATACACACATTTTTCTGTGATTAAAAAAAAAATCTTAACTAAACTAAAATTATTACTAACTGACTTAGCAATAAATAATGGTGAACCACATGCATGGTGCAGTTTGGTAACCTTATTATTTTTTTTTTAAGTTTTAAGATATAATAGGTTTATTAATATGCAGAAAGTTGCTCATCAGGTGACTCACTGATAAAAAGCCTGGTTCTCCACTCCACACTTCCACAGGTGCTTACAGGCTTCAGGCGTCGGTGCAAAGTAGGTCAGGATAATATTCTGATCCTAAGTAAAGGAAAAAGAGAAACTGTTCACAATGTGCATCTTTTCAAGTTTGGATTAAAACGTTGACACGACCCAATGCTAATTATCTAGTGTGGGGTTTTTTTTCCCAGTCAATCAGACGCTTGAATACCATTTCAGAGACACTCTGACTGACTAAATACACCGGAACCAGGTAATTAGCATTGGGTAGGGCAGAGGTAAACAATCAGAACAGAATGATTTAAGCAAGCCCTTAAAAAAAGATCCGTTAGGTCTATTTGTGCAGGTGTGTTTGGATTATTATCCTGTCCTTAATTCTGTTCCTGCACAACCAGCTGGTTTTAATTGTTATAAAAACATTTTAAAAATCTTATTTATGAAAATGATCATGAATAATGTAATCTTTCTTGAACACATACTTCCATTTGGTTTGCATAAATGTGGAAGGTCCTCCCCTCAAACTTCATTTTGGTGACCTCGTTCCTGTTGATGAACAAAGGACAGTTATCTACACTCACACACACACACCAATCATATAAATACAACACGACAGATATCTTCAACTGACCATTTGAGAAAATGTACTCGCCGGTTTCCTTGAAGCACCACAAAACCAGAGGGAGTGAAGCCCAAAAACGCAGCATTTCCAGATACATCCTGCATTAGAGAAAGGAAAAAGAATCTACAGACTCAAGGTGTGTTTTAATCTGCGATTATGTATTCCACAGCTGACTCAAGGCATAAGAAATAGTCTTTCATTCTCTCCCTCTATATATTCCTGAACAGAATAATATATATATATATATATATATAGCGAGAGAGATTTAGTTTCACATAAAATAAAAGCTTGAGCCAGTACAGTCTTATTCGCAATATAGATCTAATATAAAGAAAAAATTCTGATAAGATGTGCATAATATTGACCTTACAAGGATGTGGATCGACTCCATACATTTCCAAAGTCCGAGCCTTTTTTAAGAAATTTAGTTCAGAAGTCTCAGGAGATTGGCCGCTGTTAAAAGAGTAACAGAGTTATGTAGTAATACTCACACTACATACCAATTACATCACATTTAAAAAGGAGGAAAATTACAAAAAAAAAATCTAAACTGATTAGATTCTCTCAACAAGATCCTTGTCTCAGGAGATTCGTCTGGAGTGTTTTATTTTATGAACATTATTCTATTAATAAACAGGTCTTATAGGGAGACAAATATAGAGCTTAATTATAATCGTAATTATGTTCTTACATGAGCTCGGTTTTGTGAATTTCAGCAATACGGCGTTCGAGGCGTTCTGAGTGCTTGGGGAAGAACTGGAATTTGGAGCTGTAACCCTCTGGATGCTTCTCTGGAGTATAGTTTCCTGTTTCAGCTGGAAGAGGAATGAAGGAAAGAAGGAAGGAGGGAGGGAGGGAATGAAGGAATAGTTGCAAGGAATAGTTTTTGATTTTTGTCGTTGTGATCACATTTTATCAGTATTGAAATGTACAATCATGTGACTTTAAGCACGGTTTGTATGTTGCTGTGGACAAGAGCGTCTGCTAAGACCATGACATTCATTCATTCACCTTCTAACTTGCTTATTCCCTAATTCTGAGTCACAGGGTCTGCTGGAGCCTATTCCAGCGCACGTAGGGTAAAAGGCAGGGGCACATCCGTTCACTCCTATGGGCAATCAACCTAATGTACATGTTTTTGGACTGTTGGAGGAAACTGAAGAATGGAGAGAATACACAGCCAGGACAGGAATTGAATCCGGGATCTTCATGTTGTAAAGCAACGTGCTAACAACTATGCCACCGAAGTGCCCTAAACCATGACATCATGGCCCAAAAAGTCACCATACAAAATGTACCATTTTTTGGGTATACAAAACATCCCGTACATCCCACACACACACAGTTGTCTCACCCATTCATGATGAACAACGTGTATTAACACATCTGGTTAGTTGTCTTTGGTGGTGGTCTGCTTGCCCACATGTCTGTGCCTCCCTCTGGTTCTTCTTTTAGTTAGGCTGTATTTGTTAGTTTGGCCGGAGTCCTTTCCTGCACTGAACTATATCAGTACCTTACAACCATTTTTTCTCCGCCCCCCCTTCTGTTGAGGTATATGTGCGGGCCCACCGCGTTGGATCGGAAGCGTCGTGTATCGGCTTGGCTATCACATTCCCGCGATGACTTCGGACGTCACCCCATTTCCAGCCACCAGAACTGTTTTCACTCACACACACACATTACATTAATTTTTGTTCAACCCAAATGAGGATGGGTTCCCTGTTGAGTCTGGTTCCTCTCAAGGTTTATTTCTAATCCCACTCTAGGGAGTTTTTCCTTGCCACTGTCGCCTCGGCTTGCTCATCAGGGACAAACTCATCATTTATCTATTAATCATTCATTCTGTAAAGCTGTTTTGAGGCAATAACTGTTGTAAAGTTATACAAATAAAATTGAATTGAAATTAATTGGTGTTATGCTGTCACCAAAAAACATCAGTTTACAATACAAACAAAAGTATCAGGACACCTGCAATTCCCGGGCCCTATTCAAAAACAGTGTATGGAAGACCTTTTTCACACACACACACACACACACACACACAACTCCTGTGAGCAAAACAGCCATATATGCTTTAAAAAAACAATTCAAGGTTTAGTCTCACTGTTAACACAACGAGTCTAAAACGCTCATAAAAACATACACCTCACGTTGTGTCAATTCCACTTACACACTGCATCTGAAAACCAAAAGCCAGAATACTGAACCACTGTTGAAGCTTATTGTATGATGGTGAGGCAGGATACGAAACAAGTTTGCTCACAGCAAGAAGGCCCCTGGTTCGATTCCTAGGCAAGGCGTCTTTCTGTGCAGATAGTAAATGTTCTCTCCACATTCGTGTGGGTTTTCTCCAGGTACTCCGGTTTTCTCCCACATTCCAAAAACATGTACATTAATTGGATAGGCAATTCTAAACTACTTATAGGAGTTAGGGTGCGTGTGTGAGGTTGTTCATCTTTGTGAAGCCCAGGGTATACCGCTGGCCTTCTCTGCCCTATGTGTGATGGGATAGGCTACAACCAGCCTCCTGTGACCCTGAATTAGTGAAGAAAATGCATACTGTAATGTTGAACTTGGATTGTGTGCAAAAATCTTCACTCCTATAATAATCTCCTCACTTCTGGAAAGCCTTTTTACTAGAGTTTGGGCAATTGTGCCTATAAGGATTTTCCAATTCAGCCACAACAGTGAAAGTAAGTTTAGGCACAAATGTTGGGAAAAAGGTTTGAAGGGCTTTGTGCAAAGCCCTCAATGTTCCTTCAAACCTGTTCCAGGATGTCATTACCTTGTAGGATATAAGCAGCAAGCAGGGCAGCATCGGCGCTCTTGCATAGCAGTCGGCCATGGTACAAATCTCTCTTAATCTGCAAAAAGACCAAATATCTGAAAACAACATCAATAAAAAACATTGTTAGATTAGTACACATACTAAACGTTTGGTCCCAATTTTAATAGAAACGATACATTTACAGTAGCTGAGATCTTGCTAAGATTTATATTTGAAACCTGAAACAACTTTGCTTTAAGGTTGCATTAGTGTATTTAACTGACATTATTTTTTATAGAATTGGTCATCATATTTGGATTTCAGTAACAGTAATGTTAATGAATTGCTAATGTTAATTACACCACTGTGCTGGTGAATTTATGTGAAGTGATTGGTCAAAGGGTAATATCTAAAGAAATTTCTAAATAATTTTAGCTGTAACTCAAGTCACAAAATTCATCTTCTCTTTGGCTGTACGAATCATTCCCCTTTTCTTTAGCCCTATCCTCTGCATCCTCTTCTTCACTTACACCCACTAGCATCATGTCCTCATTTATCACATCCATATCCCTCTTCTTTGGCCTTTTGCCTCTTGCCTGCAGCACCATTTCCAATATCCTCCTACCAATATGTCCACCATCCCTCCTCTTCTACACATTTCCAAACCATCCTACTCTAACCTATCTGACTTTGTCCCTGAAACATTCAAAATGAACCGTCCCTTTTATGTGCTCATTCCTAATCCTATCCAACCGTGACGCTCCCAAAGAGAACCTCCAACTTCCTGCTATCTCCAACCCTACCTCCGGTTTCGTTTTCCGTACCACGGTCTCTAAACCGTACAATATAACCTCTCTCTCAACTACAGTCTTCTACACTGTCCTAATAAATCTTTTGGATATTTGTCTTTCGCACATCATTCCTGACCTGTTTGTCCACCTATTTCAACCTGCCTGCAATCATTTCTTCACCTCAAGCAAAAGACATTAATATTATGAAGGTTACTGTGGGAATTTAATAAGTCTGCAGTGTCAGGGTGTTAAAACAGTCAGGGGGAAAGTCTTTTAATTATATTATTATAAGTCAAGGTGTTTTTCATGCTTTTATTAACTTCTAAAGGGAGAAATAAATTGGTGCTGATGAAATTAAAAGCTGCTATATCAGGTATAAGTCGCAGTGGTGTGCAGTCCACTTATTCCCTAATTCAAGGTCACGGTGGTCTGCTGTAGCCTATCCCAGCACACATAGGGCGAGAGGCGGGGTAAACCCTGGACGGGTCACCAATCCATCACAGGGCAAACATAGACAATCATTTACACACACATTCACTCCTATGGACAATTTAGACTCACCAATCGACCTAATCTGCATGTTTTTTGGACAGTGGGAGGAAACCGGAGTACCCGGAGGAAACCCATGCAAGTGCAGGGAGAACATGCAAACTCCGCATAGAAAGATAACCCCTTCATCTGGGAATCAAACCTGGGACTTCCTTGTTGCGAGGCGACAGTGCTATCCACTATGCCCCCCGCGTTGCTCTCCTTTGAATACATTATATTTTTTTATTATATTTATATTAAAGAGATATGACGTTTTCTTAACGTGATTTCTTGCTTTAAAAAGAATGTTTTCATCCTTAAAACGTGTTAACAAAATGTGATGCTTTTTGTATAGTATTAATAGTTTATATAATCGTGGCAGGATAGTGGTGGTATTAAGCGCTGTTTCAGTCCGGTAAGAAGGCTACTAATACTTTAGAATAAATAAATAAATACATTTTATAAATATGCATTATTCATTGATACGTTTATTTTTAAAAGTGCCATTTTTAACAAACTCCAAAATGTGTGGTTCTAAAAGAATAATAAAGTTGACTGTTTTAACAAATTACAGAACCTTGTCCTCCTCCAGCGTAAAACCCCGCCAAGTCAAATGTGCGGATCGTGGATCCGCTGTGGCAACCCCTAACGGGAGCAGCCGAAGGACAAAGAAGAAGACACAACCTTGTCCTCCATTATTCATCCAACAAAAGTTCCTATACACCTAACTATAACCTTAATGTAAAGCTGTTTCTGGATCATGTTTTTAATTAATAATGATTATGATGGTGGTGGTGGTGGTGGTGGTGGTGGTGATGATAACGATGACAATGATCATCACTATTATTTTTTATCATCATTATTATATTATATTATATTATTAATTAGGTCACAGTGGACTGAAGCACCTGGTGATCTCCTCTTTGAGAGCCAAAGGATCAGGGGGATAGAACTTCACACGCAAACACATGATGAACGGTGGCTGTGCTAAAATACAAAAAGAGCAAAACTAAACACTACATATTCATACAGTATATGTTCTTTCACAGCCTGGCAAAGCCATAGTACATATCAGAGAATATTGTAACTTTGGAAATAACCATACAATGAAAACGGAAACTTACATCTCATCTGTTTAGTAATCGGCTTGTTTAACTCTAACCAATGCTGAAATGAAAAGGGTAAATAAAATAAGTCATTCTGTGGCTTTAAAATGTTTATTGCTCATACAGGATATAGAAAGAAGTATTAGGAGACCTGACCATCTTATTTGGGTGAAAAATATAATGCTAGAACATTTAAAAATAATTGGGTGCTACAACCGTTGCGGCAACAAATAATTCAGTTGTGGGGGTGGTGGAAAGATGTCCACAAACTTTTGGTCATAAAAATCAGTAAGCAAAGAGTCATTCATTCATCTTTTTACCCACTTATTCTCTAATTCAGGATAACGGGTGTCTGCTGGAACCTATCCCAGCGCATATAGGGCGAGAGGCGTGGGTACACCCTGGACGGGTCGCCAGTCCATCACAGGACACACATAGACAAACAACCACTCACACACACATTTACTCCTATGGACAATCCATGCAAGTGTGGGGAGAACATGCAAACTCCACACAGAAAGATCTCCGGCCCAGGAATCGAACACAGGACCTTCTTGTTGTAAGGCGACTGTGCTATCCACTACACCACAGAAAATCAATATAAACAATGAACTAATTTAAATATGACAGCATTTTTGGTATCTTTTATAAAAGTAAGATTTTATATTATAAATTATTAATGTAAGTATTTACAGGTTGGTAAGTTACTGATAAAAAATATCAGTAATGTCAGTTAATATATTTATATATTTTGCTATAGAGCAATATTTGATCTATTTACTATATATAAAACAGAAAAACACGCTATATTGCCAAATGTTAGTGGTCACCTGAGCATCACAAACATGTGGTTTCAAACATCTCGTTCCAGATTTATTCCCATTTTGCTATTTGATGAAGCTCCACTGTTCCAATAAGACGTTCCACTACATTTTGAAGCCTGAATCTGTCCTTCAGCTCCAACAATATTAGTGAGGTTAAGACCAGGACTTTGTGCAGAACACTGGTGGTTTTCTCATGTGATAATGCAGATAATGTGCAGATAATGTTCTCAGGGTCATTGTCATGCTGGAACAGTGTTGGAGTCTCTTAGTTCCAGTGAAGAAATAATGTCATGTTACAAACATACAAAAACATTCTAGACCAACTGTGGGCTTCCAAATTTGTAGCAACAATTTGAACAGGAACCACATATGAATCTTATGGTCAGGTGACCACAAACTTTTGCCAATATAGTGCATATGCAGTAGAGTAAATAATTTTTTTGGTAACTTACCCTTTGTTTCTCTGGGTCGACATATCTGATGCCAAAATAGTCTTTCTCTAGCAGACTTAAATGACGACAAATCTGATCAAAAATCCATCGTCCCTTTGCGTCTCTCTGAAAAATGACCAGACAATCGTTTTCTTGTAAATATAAAGAAGTAAATTATTCCCTGAATAACATGCACATTAATCTTTACATTACCATCATTTGGAAGCTGCATTAATTATTTATCCATGTTACACAACTAAGCAATTGGGAGTTCAGGATCTTGCTCAAGATGCCCCAACAGATGAAACTTAACTTCTGCACTACCACTATCTTAATAACTCATTTCAATTCAATTTTACTTGTATAGCGCTTTTTACAACAGTCATTGCCTCAAAGCAGCCTCAAAGCCGGGGGCGACTATGGCAAGTAAAAACTCCCTAGAGTGATATTAGGAAGAAACCTTGAGAGGAACCAGACTCAACAAGGAACCCATCCTTATTTGGGTGGAACAGAAATTAATGTACGAGTGTATATGTGTGTGTGTGTGTGTGTGTGTGTGTGTGTGTGTGTGTGTGTATAAACAGTTTTTGGTGGCTGGAAATGGGGTGACGTCCGAAGTCATTGAGGGAATGTGACGAGCAAGGTGGGGTGGCACATAAACCTTGACAGAAGAAGGGGGTATCTATCACATAAGTGAATAGTGATGTTTTAGTTCATAAGAAATGATCATCTTCTGCCTATGACGTGTTAGGCTATTTTCACTTTGGTTAATGGGTTGCTACATTAACCACAGGCTGCTACATTACCAGTGGGATTCAGTCCTTGCTTCATCTCTATCTAATGATAGAGCGCTCTCACCTCCTTATCTGTACACATCGAATCAGCTTCAAAATCTTAATGATTATGGCATTATAAATCATTTTTAGCATACAGATTACTAAATAACTGTGCCAAACTGAACAACTGTCATGCACTCTAAAGGTCTGGAATGCTTTTCTGAGCACCCTGTGTTGTTAGTGACGCAGACAATTACTCACTTCCTAAAAGAATTATTAAAACACTAACCAACAAATTAGCACAAGAATCACTAAACACATGACAAATGTTTTACCATTACCAGATTTAATGTATTTAATGCATTGCAATTTCTTATAAAGAGTCACTTGATGATGAGCACACACACACACACACACACACACACACACACACACACACACACACACACACACACACACATATACACATACAAGCGTACAAACATAAATATAGCAGTTTTATATATCCAGGCTATTCATCAGCATAATTTTGCAAAAAAAACCACTACACTATTTATTTTAATTTTATCTTAACCACACACACACACACACAAACACACACACACACACACACACACACACACACACACACACACACACACACACACA
>JAOTRA010000003.1:2692221-2706374 GCA_026260255.1 Pseudolaguvia tuberculata | reverse complement strand
ACCCTCCCCATTTATCCGGGCTTGGGACCGGCACTAAGAATGCACTGGCTTGTGCAACCCTAATGGCTGGGTTAAAACCGGATAGAGAATGCTTTATCTTTTTTTGTACCTTTATTGGAGACCTTTAAGATCATGCCATGTCTGACATCTTTCTTTATATTTCATGACCAACATTCACTCTAAGTTGTCATGTGGTCTGCTACTATAAGTGAACTATCTTTACCACAACAAGGTCTTGATCCTCAAAAGGGAAACAATTCAGTGAAAAAGTAAATGTTTATGTTACATTATCCCATATGGCTTGGGTAATTATACAGCAAATGCTTTTACACTATCACTTTCTGGTGTATGAGGTATTCAGTGCAATAAATTATGCTGACATGCAGAATATATGACTCGCTGAGAATAACTGAAATGCTTGGGAGGATGCCTCATTCTCACGTGTGCAGAATCTCACATTCTTATAGATATAAATAGAACAAAGAACCATAGCGAGCACAAGTTGAACAGAAGGTTATATATAGAATTATTTGTTTTTGTATATTATCCTTCATTTCCAATTTTAGTGGAAGACCTGCATGATTTTATTACTGCATGTCTAGCATTACAACATGGGGTGAGCCCAGTTAATGGTTTGTAACCTTAAACCCTGCCAGGTCCCTGTACACACTCCTGCAGCAACATACCATTAGTAGGATGACAAACATTGTGCTTGCATGAGGTAATGATAACAATTTAGTTTTGTTCGCTTGGGCTATAGGTTCAGCCTCATCAGTGCTCAGCCTCATCAAGGGCAACATTAGGTAGGAGGGCAGAGCTGTTTACATATGAAATAAATAATTGAATATATCTTTAATGTGCCATGTAAGGGCGGCACGGTGGCATAGTTGTTTGCGGAGTTTGCATGTTCTCCCCGCGCTTGTGTGGGTTTTCTCCGGGTATTCCGGTTTCCTCCGACGGTTCAAAAACATGCAGATTATGTCGATTGGTGATGTCAAATTCAAGTGTGAATGGTTGTTTGTCTATGTGTTGCCCTGCGATGGACTGGTGTACCCCTGCCTCTCACCCTATGTGCGCTGGAGTAGGCACCAGCTGACCCCTATGACCCCTAAAGAGGGAATAAGCAGGTAAGAAGATGAATGAATGAATGAATGAATGAATGAATGAATGAATGAATGAATGAATGAATGAATGAATGAATGAATGAATTTTCCATGTAAATGCTGGTCTGACTTGTTTTGTACACCAGTAAGATCTTGCAGATAATTTTGCCTGTACTGACAGGCCAGAGAAAGATAAAGTGAGAGGAGAGGGTGGTGGGGCTGGAAAGGACCCGAGCCAAACCACACATTTAGGTACTTGCACAATGACCCACTACACCACGGTGCAGCCCTTTGCAGCCCTTTGGTGGGGATTAAACCCAGGTTTTCCTGGTCTTCCTTGGCGGTGGTAGGGTCAACAACTACACGTCATAACCATGTGAGTGACCACTGTCTCCAATAATAAATAACAACAATAATAATATTTTAATAAAATATTATTTACAAAAAATCACCACAAAATAGGGCTGCACAACATATCATTTCAGCACCGATATAGCAATCCGTGTATCTGCAATAGTCACCCTGCAGGATGTGCAGTGTTAAGTCAGGGTCATTGTCAACGGCACCACATTTCAGAGCACACACATACAGCATGAATCTGTAGAAAAACATAAAATAGTTAATTTGCATCTTTGGTTCCTTGTATTTATGTAATTTTATAATTGATGTAGGGCGGCACGGAGGCGTGCATGATTGCCTCACAACAAGAAAGTCTCGGGTTTGATTCCCAGGTTGAGGATCTTTTACGGAATTTGCATTTTCTCCCCATGCTTTAGTAGGTTTCCTCCGGGTATTCCGTTTTTCTCCCACAGCTCAAAAACATGTACATTAGGTTGATTGGTGATTCTAAATTGTGAGTGAATGTCTATGTGAGTGGTTGTTCGCCTATGTAGGCCCTGTGATGGACTGGCGACCTGTCAAGGGTGTCTCGCCCTATGTGCGCTGGGATACGCTCCCGTAGACCCCTGTGACCCAGAATTAGGTAATAAGCGGGTAAGAAGATGAATGAATTAATAATTCATTACAAATAATGAATGAATGAATAATTCATTTTAACTTTATAATCACCTAAATTGATTTTTTAGGAAAGTTAATAAGTTCAACTTATTTTTGCAGGCTTTTCTGATACAAAGCTAAAATTGGGGCAGTGGCTGCTCAAATGGTTAAGGTGCTGAATTGTTGGTTCAAGCCCCCCACTGTTGGGTCCTTGAGCAAGACCCTTAATCCTTCCTGCTCCAGGGGCGCTGTACAATAGCTGACCCTGCGCTCTGACCCCCAACTTAGTAAGATGGGAAATGCGAAGGAAAACATTTCAATATATGTTGTATAATCAATATATAATCATGTATGTGACAAAAATAAATAAATAAATAAATTGATAAAATAATTGGTAAAAAAAAAAAATGGATTCTGTTCAAATAGAGCTTACTTATCTGATTTTTTTTTTTTATATCGCAATACGAAATTTTTTTCTAATATCTTGCAGCTCTACTACACAAGTGAATATCATAAAGCTGTCTCATAGTTCTAAAAAATATGCTCAGAATTAAAATTAAATTGGGAGACCCCCGTGACCCAGAATTAGGGAATAAGCGGGTAAGAAGATGAATGAATGAATGAATGAATGAATAAATTTAGGTTTTTTTTAATTATTATTTATCAAGAATGCATATGCAAATTTCTTCCTTATTTGTAATTATAAGCCAATTATTTTTTATTGTACAAAATTAACTATTCTCTATGTAAATACATTTATTTAAATTTATTGACATATAAATACTGCTTATTTCTACATTTACTTAAACTGCTTGACTCCACGCCAAATTACTTTCACCAAATTATTTAAAGAAAAGAAAAGTTTGCTATGATGTCATGAAACCACAGACCAAATAGTTTACTATTATTACCAAATGCATAGCATGCAGTGCCTCTATACTGACCTACGAGTGCTTCTACATATCCCACAATACACAAATCAATCTTTGCCCTTTAAAAGAGATGCTACATGTTGTCTGAAAAATGCGCTGCTACACATGGAGTCCTTTTGACCCCAATATGTAAACTGTCCCTTCCTGATTTGGAAGAAATATCTCATCTCTACTAATTTAGGAGTAAAAGTTAGGCTCTATTAGGAAACAAAGCAACCATGCAAAGCTTAGCTGACCTCACACAAAGGAGTTTCAGTGCTATACAAGCGATTTGTTGTACCATATATCACTTCAGACGTTTTCTAGGACTTACTACTTGTGTCATGACATAGCCATTCCTCTGCCACATTTAGAAAACTTCTCTCATGGTTACCCAATGTGCCCCACAAGAGTATGACAAGGTTGTCCACTTCCCATAGATCATCGTAGATCATGCAAGCATCGGCAAGGCCTTGTTTTGCTGTGCATATATGGCCAATATTAAAATTAGGTTGTAAAAACAGATTATGAAACCATTGGATGAAATGAGACTTTTATTTTTCTGCAATGGTAAAAATAGTAGGTAAAAGTGGTTTTATTTAGGGTGCACTTCTATTTAGGATGCATTCTAATATGTGTAATTTTAACATTTTGGCTAAATATATTATTAATGTAATTTTTTAAATCATCATCTTTGCTTATTTCCCTTCCTTGTGTTTCTCATTAAATAACAAATAAATGAACAAAAACATAAAATATATTTAAATGACATTATACAAATACCTGGTCAAAAAAGAGACTTTTACTATTTTTAATAAAATAAATAATTATAGTATCTCTTTTGCTTGTCGCTTTTCTAAAATTATTCTTGATTTCATCATTTAAAGCAAATACGAGTACAATCCACTTTCCACCATCTTCTACCGTTCATCTATTGAAAGCACATACTCTTCCCGAACATCCATATATCCTATCAGTTCGATGACAGTTTGATCACAAGTGGTCTTACTCGTGGTGTTGAAAACAGAAGTGGCATTGGTGGAGGGGGATTGGAGGTGTCGTCACATACATGCCTTTTCCCCATCAAAGCAAGAGGTGACATCACCATCAATAATTGGGATTGCTCATCAATGACAACGGGGAGGGGTTTGGGAATAAAAGGAAAAGACACCAGCACCCACCACGACTGAAATGGTGACTGACACATGGGGCTTTGTTGGCAATTGCAGCAGCAAATCACACTTTTGTAAGTGAATTGTATTATTATCATTTTAGTCTCCCGGATTACTGTTAAATTTTCTGTCATTCTGTCAATTCAAGTAACTAATATGAAATTTTATTTTCTTTTATAGTCTTTGCGTCCAGTACCAGATTTTCAGTACATGTAATGGATAAAGCTATTATAATTCTTTTGTTTTGGAGTCTTTGCAATTTGGTACATTTGGAAGGACATCCAATTAGGTAAGAAGATTTATTTGATTTGATTTATCTTAGTAATAATACGTCGCATATTATTAGTTATGTTCATTGATCAATAATTCACACTTTTCGCAGCAAGAGGTCTATCAGTGAAGTCCAGCTAATGCACAATGTTGGAGAACACAAACAAGCAGTGGAAAGACAGGATTGGCTTCAAGTAAAGCTGAAAACTGTAATCATACCTAATATCAATGACTCACAGAAAGGACATAAGGGGAAAACCAGGACTTTTTCTTCAGACTTCCAAGCCTGGGCCAGTCCAATATTGATTTCAAGTTAACACAGAAAAGTTCTGTTTTGTCTTAGCCATAATTGTTTTTTAATGCCACAAAGATAAGACATGTCTACGATAAATCTTTGTTGATTAAGTGCACTAATTTGTCATTTGTTTTTTTTAGTAATTTATTTAATTATTTCAGAAATGTTTAAAACTTGTTAAGAGGACAAGGACGAGTAAGGACACAGCTTTTGCTGTATGTTTTGTTTTAGAAAATCTAAAATGTTTTTTAAAACATATTTTATTGTGAAAGATTCAAATGGCCCAAATAAATGTATTTATTTTATTTTATTTTTGTATATACAATAGAAAAACATAATAACTGTAGATTTTTTTTTACTAATTAAATATGTTCTGCATTATTAACCATAGTTGGCTTACTAGTTTGTGCCTTTTACTCTGTGTACCCTGGGTTCTTCTCTCACAGTTAAAAAAAAATATTTTTATTTGATTGGTGTTACTAAAGTGAGTTTGGTTGTTTGTCTGTATGTGGCCCTGTGATGTACTGGTGATCTATAAAAGGTGTACCTCTTGCAATTCAGCTGCGATAGGGTCCAGCAGATCCACGTAGCCCTAGTTAGAAATAAACAAGGTAGAGAAATTGGTTAATATAGTATAGACTTACAATACAATACAATACAATACAATACAATACAATACCATACAATACAATACAATACAATACTCTCTCTCTCTCTCTCTCTCTCTCTCTCTCTCTCTCTCTCTCTCTCTCTCTCTCTCTCTCTCTTAAACAGCGCTCAATCCATGTAATACATTTATCATTCTGAAGGGGCGCTGTTTTAAGTTCTCGCGCCCAATTAGTGTAATAAATTTATTATACTGATGGGGCGCTGTTTTCAGTTCTCGCGAGACTTCAAGTCAGTTTAGAGTTATTTCCTGTCAGCGATACCAGTCGGACAGGGTTGATTTTGGAAAATGCAGGCACATTTGTGGATTTTTTCCTAATATTATTCCCGGTTTTTTTCGTTAACTTCGCACTTTTCCCACAAAACATTAACCTGAACGTCAGTCCGTATGACGATATAAAGGTAAGAAGCAGCAACACTGAATCACAATAAGAGTTTTCATTGTTAGCTTTTGAGGATTTACTTTTGCCGTGACTCGAATTCCTTTAAAATGTGTGCTAACTTGCTAGCCTTTGAGCTCGGATCTCCTACTAGCAACAGGAAGTCAAAGCCGTTAAGCTAAATGTATGACAAGTCCATTATACAGCATAATCGATTATATACTAATATATTAATTCCGTGTATATCTTACTTTTGGGTAGTGTGTGTATTTGATGCTAATTAGCTAACGTTATCTGACAAAAAAACAAAACAAAACACAGCTAGGTGACTAGCCAACCCTCGTCTTATGTTTTTAAACTGCTTTTAATTGCGGGCATTAGATTTAACTAAATTAGATTTATTAAAATAAGCTTCACATTAAATATTTTTTATTAGGTAACAGCTCAACAATTTACAACTTTCCCGATTGTGTAATCGAGTAAATAAGCAAGCAGTTATTAACGTTTGATTTATGTAATATTAGGCTTATTATTGTCACGGATATATATTTATACATGTATTACTTTAAGTGGTTAAAATGTTGGACTGGTCATTGGAAAGGTTTTGGGATTTCCCCCCCCCCACCCCCCCCCCCACCCCCAATGATTTTAGTTTATGTAAGTGTAAGTCGTTTATTGTAGGGGCGACTGAAAAAAAAAATGTAAAAGTTAATGTAGACTGGTTTGACAAGATGATGTGCCTGCAGCATGTTATGGATGATATAACATAGAACACCAGATTTACCATTGGACATTTGCTACTCCAAAATACACACATTTTGCTGTGTATGTGTATTTTTGTGATGGTTAAACAAAAATTTACAAATTAAGATTTGTATAATGTATTATTTTTCACATAACCATCTGTATGCATTGTTGTTATGCATTTGTGTTTTATAGAAATGTTATTAGATAAATCAAATATTAATGTTATTTATATCTGTTATTAGATAAATCAGATGTATTTGAAACAGTTGAAATAATAATAGCTTATCGAATAGAATGACATTCTGTTCTATTCTATTCTAATCTATACAGTATCAAATCGTATCGGATTTCGCATGAAATAACCATTAAAACTGTTATGGCAATAAACATTAAGAAATTAGGTGGCCGATTTTGTAGAAGAATAAAACGTTTACCCACTGCGCATTTAACTAGTAGTGACCTGTCTAACCAGAAAATCAGTCATTCTAACCGGGTGTTTCTCATTGTGGTCTCATCCTAGTTTAGGTTAGTTTATGTTATTTGTTTTTGCTGTTATGTTCAGTTAAAAACTCATAATAACATCTTGACCTTTTTGTAACTTGATACCTCAACTGTTTACCAGTATAGTGAGTCAGTAAACTGTCATGTGATCTTTCAAGGAAAATTAAGCAACACCGGTGACACCAAAGTTTGTTAAGTTTGTTAATGTCATATTTTCACAGTGAACTTATTTACTTAAGTCACACCTCAATTTTCTGCTCTGAATGATTGACTAAATTACTAAAGTTAACTAAAAGTTAATTTGAAATGACTTGAATCGCATTATTCTGAGATATACTATGTATCATTTTATACCCATTAGAGCAATGGGTGTTGCCAAACCATTTCTGGGAAAGAAGTCAATGCATGCTGTAGAGGTTGTCAGATGATGCCGCTCTGTAATTTGAACTTCTTTGATTGATTGTATAATAAAATATGATCTATAAAGCCAATCATTTCCATGCTTGGTATTGAGTTATATCAGCATAGAAAATACTGTTATTAATAATTTATCAGTTGCTCATGGAACCACAAACTATTTACTCATTTAAAAATAGTATTTAACAATTATTTGGAATATTGTCACAGTAATTTCTATTTACATAAATCCATAAAAAGTTTTCAGTGAATCTGTTATTCTTTTTAAAAAATGGAGAAAAACAAACCATAAGGAAGTCAACAGCTGTGACACACTGTGCTGATTGGGTGTTCATGGTGAATGGTGTTCAGTGATTAGTCCTGGACAGATATAAAACTTTCTCTCAGCTATACATGATGAATATACTTGTTTTCCTTGATATCTTATACTAGAGTTTTCATAACTATGCAAATCCAGTCATGTTACAATGTATTTCCTGCACCCGGACACCCCCAACAAACTTCTTATCCTGTTATTGTTTGTGAATGTTCAGAAAATCCCCATAGATGTAATGGCTTCTTTGGTATTTCCTGTTTTTTTGTTGTTGTTTTTTATCAGTTAAACATACAATATCATTTGCTAAACATGCAATAGAAACTTAGTTTCTAAATTTTAAATAGTTTTTGACATTTTTAGATGTTTTTTATTCTCTTTGCATCTTATTTAGACTGTCTGTTTTGGTTTAGAATTAAAGTTTAATTAAACACACACTGAAGTTTCTAACTTTTGAAAATCTTTTACACAGGTATTTTATTTGTCCTCCTCTTCAGTGGCCTGGCCCACTAGTCTGGCCTTTAGGCTGAGCAGGTGAAGATGAGCATACACAGTGCAAGTGGAGGCTGTGAGCGTTCGAGGGATCGTCGGCGTTCCATTGACCGTTCACGTGACTCCTCTCATGAGCGGGGCGAAGGCCAGCTCACCCCCTGTATTCGTAATGTCACCTCACCCACCAGACAACACACTAGTGGTAAGTATAAATCAGAGTGATAGTTTTTTTGTTTACATTGTTTTTTATATAAATACTACTAATCTGACTAGCTGTGACAGAGTACTGAATCACTGAACTTAGTGTGGGTACATCAGTGTGACAGTCTACATAAATTACATACCATAATATTTTCATCTTCGTTTAACAAAGCTACAGTAAAGTCGGCTTACAAGCTTTGATATTTTAAAATACATAATATTTTATGTAAATGTAATGCAATGTAAACTATTTAAAGGAAGACAGAGGCAGTAGAGCTATGAGCTCAATGACAGGGATGTACATACCATATCAAAATAACCAAACAAATAGGAAGGCTTGGGTCACAGTGTAGTGTTTTCACAAATATAGAGACTTACATTAATAATATTAAATCAATTCATTGAAATTAATTAAATCTTACTGGTGGCGTATTGGTAATAACAACAAAAAGGTATCTGATTCGATTTCTTTCTGTGCAGAGTTTGCATGTTCTCTCTGTGCTTGCGTGGGTTTCTTACAGTTACTCCGATTTCCTCCCACAGTCCAAAAACATTTACTTTAGGTTGATTGATGATTTCTAAGCTACCTAAAGGAGTGAATGTGTGTGTGAATGGTTTTGTCTTTGTGTCACCCTGCAATGGACTTGTAACCGGTCCAGGGTGTACCTCTGCCTCTCACCCTGTGCCCGATGGGAGCAAACCCTGTGTCGTCAAATAAGCGGAATAAGCGGGTAGGAAGATGAATGAATGAAATGTTTTTTTATAATAGTATGTACTGATTCAGTTCCTTTTGCACTTGCGAAACAAGTTTTACTGCATTTTAGCACACGCCATTAAAGATAATCTTTTCAAATTAATTTGTATTGTCCGTTGATGGCAGTCTTCGTTTTGATCTCATTTTGCATTAAGGAGTAAGGGAAGAGCTGTCTGTATTCACAAAGTATATATTTTTAGCTTAACGTAATCAAACATTTACCCATTTATTGTTAATATCTGTAATTGTCATATGTTTCTGCAGAACGAGATGGAGGCTCATCACGACCTAACAGCCCTAGGCCTCAGAGAGTCTCACCCAGTGGCTCTAGCAGTCGCAACAGTAGCCTGTCCAGCACGGAAGGCACCTTTAAGGGCATGGGCGTTGGTGAAATGGTGTTTGTATATGAAAATTCCAAGGAAGGAGCTCGTAGCATGCGCACCGCAGAAAGGGTCACACTCATTGTGGACAACACCCGCTTTGTGGTGGACCCAACTATCTTTACTGCACAACCAAATACCATGCTGGGCAGGTTTGTGTTAAATGATGCCTACCTTATAGTACTATATGACTATATAATATAATGTAAATATATGTTGTCAAACCTTAGAAAAAATGACATATGTTGTTTCATAGAATGTTTGGCTCGGGGCGAGAACACAATTTCACACGGCCTAATGAGAAGGGCGAGTATGAGGTGGCAGAAGGCATCAGTTCCACTGTGTTCAGGGCCATTCTGGTGAGTTTACTTTGCTGATTTTATTTTGCAGCATACTTGTATTTCATGCTAATTTTGTTAAGCCGGTTTTGAAAATGTTAAAACATCATCAAAGTTAGACCGTAAATCTGTTTATTGCAACCATCTGGATTACTTGTATACCAATATATCATTAAAGCTGGTATTAACTTTGAACATCAGTAAATCCTGGATAAACCGTTAATAGAAATCAAGCTTTCTATTATCTTTGTTTCACTATGCTCAAGCTGCACACTTTGTCCCCTGGTGTCTCAAAGCTTACTGTCAAACTGGTGCTGTAATTACACACTGCCGTCTGTTACAGACGGTTATGTAAAGTAGTTCAATTCAGGACACCAAACGCCACACAACACTTGCTGTACAAGATTGTGACAGCTGTTTCACCTTTACGTCTCATGAAGAACATTTTATTGTTGCTCTTTTTAACTATACCTAAGTGATCTTTATCTCTCCAGCCAGCACTGTCCAAACATGTCAACAGTTTGTTAGCTTTGACACTCATGTCATTATGGTTTTGAGGACTGATGTTTTGAATTCTGATTCTCCTATATTGTCTTTTCTTTAACTGTTTAGGATTACTACAAAACAGGGATAATCCGCTGTCCGGATGGAATCTCCATTCCTGAGCTAAGGGAAGCATGTGATTATCTGTGCATCTCGTTTGACTATAGCACCATCAAATGCAGGGACCTAAGTGAGTAAATGCTTTACTAAAAATATCATTTGAATTTTTAATAAACTTACTGAAAGCAACTAACCTAAATTTGTACTTGAATTAAATTGTATTCTAAAGTGTGATTTTATCTGATATTTTGTTTGGCTTCAGGTGCTTTGATGCACGAGCTTTCAAATGATGGGGCACGGCAGCAGTTCGAGTTCTACCTTGAGGAGATGGTACTGCCACTGATGGTGGCCAGTGCTCAGAGCGGAGAGAGGGAGTGTCACATTGTTGTGCTTACAGACGATGATGTGGTGGACTGGGACGAGGAGTATCCACCCCAGATGGGAGAGGAGTATTCACAGAGTAAGTGGATGCACAATTTTTTTTTACAATGGCATTTTTCATGCTTGGTTAAAAACATTCTTTTATTGTGTGTTTCAGTAATATACAGTACCAAACTGTACCGCTTCTTCAAATACATTGAAAACAGAGATGTGGCCAAATCAGTTTTAAAAGAACGAGGACTCAAAAAAATTAGACTAGGCATTGAAGGTAAGTAATTTCCTTTCTGTAATATGCTGTAGAATTAAAATGTTTCATGTATATTTGTTTCAACAAATATGGCCTTTTGGTATTTTACAAAACAACTTGAAACCCTGCATGACCTATGTCAGATTATATTAAACAGAAAACAGTGGCGAGTTAATGGTTAAAGTTACATTTGCGTTTTTGGCATTTGGCAGACGCCCTTATCCAGAGTGACTTACATTTATCTTTTTATACAGCTGAGCAATTGGAGGTTACGGCCCAACAGCCGAACCAAAGCTCTTATACTATTTGTCCCTTTACCAAACCCTGTTAATCCCCTTTCCCACTGAGACATATGAGTGGTAGGCAGATGTCATGAATGTGCTCCTTTAACTTTGTGTGAGTTAGAACCTTAAGCATTGAGCAATCACCGCCCTAGCAAAGCAGATATTATTAGTCTTTCTTTAGCATATGTAATATTCATTTATTGTTTGTAACTAGTATTTATATGTAACTTTTTTTTTTTTTTTTTCAATAGGCAGGCAGGTTTTTTGCTTGTTGGGCAGGCTACATAACGAACTGTTAAAACACTAGACACTAGACCTGCGCACAATGTCTGCAATTTATACTATAATTAAAAATGAATTTAAATATGTAAAATCCAGTGCTTTGTGTCAAAGCCTATTTCTGTGTCTGGGTTGTCTGTTCCTTTTTTTACACATTTGTAGAATTTATAAGATCTCATATTAACATTATATATTTTTGTAGGATATCCGACTTACAAAGAGAAGGTGAAGAAGCGGCCCGGAGGCAGGCCAGAAGTAATCTACAACTATGTGCAGAGGCCCTTTATTCGCATGTCCTGGGAGAAGGAAGAGGGTAAGAGCCGGCATGTAGACTTCCAGTGTGTGAAAAGCAAATCCATTACAAACCTGGCAGCAGCAGCGGCCGACATTCCACAGGACCAACTGGTGGTTCTGCACCCCGGCCCTCAGGTGGATGAGCTGGACATTCTGCCCAATCACCCTGCTCCAGGACGCCACTACAGCAACAACTTCGAGCCTGATGCCGATGCTGCCTCGCCTGCACTCTGAATGCACTCCTTTCCCTTTCCTCTGTTCTTCCTCTTCTCTCCCACAGCATGCTGCAGCATGGCACGAGAGTGGCACCGTTAACCAGATTGCCTTCTGCAACTCCTTTCGCAGCCTTAGAGCCTCAACAAGTTAGTCTACTGTACTATGAAGATAAAAAAAACAACAAAGAGGAATTGGGATAACTGGGCAGTACTCTCTTTAATTTAATAAATTTTTTTACTTGACCAAAGGAACTTTTTTTTGTTTAAAATAAGCAACCTCACTTTATTTTATAATTGGGATTATTATTATTATTATTACTTGTTTATTTCCATTAATATTATTGCATTGATTGGTTGACCTATTTGTTAGGTTTTTGATATGTATCTGGGTTGGAGTCACTGTGTAATTCTTAATATATATAATTTTTGATTTTTTTAATGCGCTGTCAATCCCAGGTTAATTCTTCCCATCAGAAGCTCCTTTGTAGCTAAAGAGTTGTTTGTATGTTTAAACCGATGCAATGTTCAATTCATGTGGTGGAGCTTGAGTCCTTGTATAAATAAAGTTGAAAGGCTTGTGTGGTAAACCGTAAGCAGTTGTGCAGTTTAGTGTTTTATCATGTGCCTCTTGATTTTGCACTTACAAAGAATTAAAGCTTTGAAATCAGAAACATGAGATTCTGTACACTTGTGTCATACAAGCCAAAATAAACATTCAGCTGCTTTTGATAGCAAAGATGGTGCTGGTTTTTTTTTTTTTCAATTGTACCGTAGTTGGTAGTCAGTATGTGTTTATCATTACCTACAATCAAAACTAACGTTTGTCATTATTCACACAGCTGTAATATAGCAGCCTGAGTACTGTGCTTAGTTGCTTAGTTCCATACACACTCCTGTACTGTTAAGAAACATAACTAACAGCATGTGATGCTACCCAACGTGATGCAAATTACCAGCTTTCCCTAGAGCAACTACCCCATAAATAGCCCAGTTCAATTTTCTTAAAGAGATCCGTCTGTTACAGTTTTTCTCAACGGCTTTCAGTTATTTCTCACAACAGAGCTGCATTTCTCAAAACTACTCGTTCCACCATCTGTTTTTACATCATATCAGCAATGTCTTGTTGTTTTTATCAAATTGCTTTTGGCCAACAATGCAAATGATTGTGTACATTACACTTGTTGCTTTTGTCCAGCTGTGCAAAAGAACTTGTCCTGGTTCTCAGCTGAAATGTCACAACCACCAAACCAATTAGTCTTTTTCTCAGGTTGGAATGAGTGAACATGTTCTTAGAATTGTATGTCTGTACAGAATTGAGAAATGTCTTTCAGGGGAGTCTTGACCTTTTGTTAACGAAGAGAAACATGGGTGGTTTGTCCACCACTGCAGGATGCTGATTGAATTCCTTCCACCCTACTCCCCATTCCTGAACCTAATTGAAGAGTCTTTCTCGGCTTGGACGTGGAAGGTTTATGATCATCAGCTACATACGCCAATGACCCTGTGCTGGCTGCCATGGATGCAGCATGTGAGGACATCTCAGTAGATACATGCAGAGGCTGGATTAGTCACTCAAGGAGATTCTTTCCACCGTGCATAGCAAGGGAAAAATATATGTTGTGATATGAATGAGAATCTTTGAGCCAACACACAGGACCAACATGACACATAGGAAAACCGCCACATAATTTTACCTTCTGTTGTACATGTATAATTACTCCCACTTTCAGGTTTCCTTTAGTCGCTGTGTAGTTTCCTTATTGACAGTACAGTAAAAAAGAATACAGTCTGATATTTTGTTGCGATTCTTCCATATACTGTTATGTGGCTTTTGGCTGCTCTTCTCCACACTACCCTGTTCTCTACATCTGCCTCTTTCACCCCAACTACCTGCATATCTTCCCTCACCACATC
>JAOTRA010000003.1:2672341-2692121 GCA_026260255.1 Pseudolaguvia tuberculata | reverse complement strand
CGCAACCCTTCCCATTTATCCGGGCTTGGGACCGGCACTAAGAATGCACTGGCTTGTGCAACCCTAATGGCTGGGTTCAACCTAGTGTCCCTCACGTTGTCTCCAAAACATCCTACATGCGTCATCCCTCTAATAAACTCATTTCTAATCCTGTCCATCCTTGTCACTCCTAATGAAAATCAGCATCTTCAACTCTACCACCTCCAGTTCCATGTCCGGTCATTCCTTCAGCTCTGCCTTCTGTCTTTTTGACAACGCCACTGTCTGCAAACCGTACAACATTGCAGTTCTCACTACAGTCCTATAAACTAAATAATTAAAAACAAGAAAGCTTAGTATGTGCAGCAAACGGAAACAGAAGTTGGACATGATGTGAAATGGTTTTTTCTGGGATGTTTGATGTTGATCATTTTTCCAGGAGGTTCATTAAACATTAATAAAAATTACCAATAATTTCAAAAGCATTATTTATTAACACGAGACAATTTAAAAATAGTTTCCATTAAAAGCAGTCTGGAAATTTTTTTTATATAATAAACATATATATGTCATATTTTTGCAATGACTATGTTTATTTTAAAATATAAGGCTTATTATATTACAGGCTCACATGATAATACACATACTTATATACAGTTTTCTGTAAAACATACACTGGTCACTTACTTATTCATTTAAACCATTGGTGTCAAACTCTGGCCAAATTTGGCCCGCAGTGTAATTATATTTGTCCCACGAGGCTATACCAAATGACTACTAACGCTAGCCCGCCGGTATTATACAGCGCATTCATTCATTGATAATACTACAAATCCCATAATGCCTTGATGTTGTTTTGGCGCGTCAATCAGGACAGGTCCCAGAAATGCCCTCTCCTGTATATCTCCTGCAATCTCCTAGAACTGTCACTGTGGAACCCCTTCCTAAAAATGGCAAAAAGAAAGGCAGACAACAGGAACTTTCTGGACAGCTGGGAGACAGAATATCTGTTTACATATGTAAAAGTCAGACCTGTTTGTCTGATTTGTGGAGTCAACGTGGCTATAACTAAGGAGTACAACATTTGACCACACTATGAAATAAAACACCATGACAAGTACAAGGACCTGGACATGACTCAAAGGAGCCAGAAAGTATTCACAACAGAATATGTTCAAAAAAAGCCACATCACAAAGTGAGGCTGCTGTAAAGGCATGTATGCTGAAGTGAGGGCTTTTAAAAGGAAACTGCCTGTGGGAGAAAAGGAAACCTTGGCCATTTTCTCTGCTGCCAAACCATGAAAACGCAGTTCTTTACCAAATTGTTCCCATGCGCACAGTTTGCTGAAAAACTCGGCGCTGAGTTTAGCCGGTGATTTTGATGTCCAGAAATGTAGGTTTGAACTGCTCAGTAATCCCTTCTGAGTTAATGTAGAAAACACACCAATCAACCTCCAAATGGAGCTAATTGAACTCTAGTGTAATGACACGCTGAAGTCAAAGTATGATGCACAGTTTCCACAGTTCATCCCTGACACAATGCCTCAGCTCCGCACCCAAGCTGCTCAGATGCTCTCCATGTTCGGCAGCACTTATCTATGTGAGCAACTTTTCTCCTCGATGAAGATGACCAAAACATCTCACAGGAGACGTCTGACTGATGAACACCTTTGCTCGATACTGAGGATTTCCTGAGCCCAGACATTGATGAACTATCATCCAAGAAGAGATGCCAGGTATCTGGCTTGGGCACATCAGATTAGATCAATGTGCAGCAAACTGAGCAATAATTAACGTTTTCTTTATACTTTTTCTTGCTACTCCAAGACATGGGCTTTAATGGTTGATTGATTTTATTATTGTTATTTTATTAAAAAAATTATTATTTAAATCTTATTTAATAAATGAATGTCATTGATGTTTTTTTTTAAATTTGAAATAGATTTTTCCATATCTGGACTATTAAGTTATAAATTGTATAGTGATAAGTGTTGCTTGTTCCATATTCAATGTTAAAGCAAATCTTGTTTGGGTCCATAGTAAAAGGTTCATTTGTTCAATGGTAGCCCATGACTTTGTTCAAGTTTTACATTTTGGCCCACTGTGTATTTGAGTTTGACACCCCTGGATTTAAACAATCATGTAAAATCAGCATGATGCAGACAACATCCCGGGTGATTTCATTATTTTTTTTTCCAAAATGGCTGACGTGAAGAACCAAAGATTCTGTCAGGGTTCTGCCTGACATTGGACAGAAAATCTTCTATGTTGTTTTGCTGCTGGTTTTGTCTGACTAAAATCGTTGTTTGAGATTTCTTCATGTTAATGTTTATTATAAAGAACAAAGTGAATGATTTCAGCGTTGCATTCTATCATTCTTAAAATGATTTGTCCTGCTGGCAACCTTGTAAAGCTTTATTTAAAAACATGTTGATGCGCACAGTGAAAAAGCAGAAATTCCTGGATTGAGTCCTAATCATTTACTTGAGAGAGAGAAAGAGAGATTCTCAGTTCACAGAGGCCATGGCAGATCACTGAAGTCTACCGGTCCTCCGAGCCCTGCGTCAGCCTCTAGCAGACTCATGATGACTGCCATAGCAGCTTCATCGTTACTCGGGCTGCTGGATCCGGGCTCGTCCATGATGTCCCCAATGCTGATGTGAGAATTATCACCTGGAGAAGATAACCAAATAAGTGTGGCTCAAAAGAAAGATAAAAGCAGTCTTTTTGAGCTTCCTCTTTAAAACTCCTGAACTTACTTAAAAGTGAATTGTTCGAATACGGGTATCCTATGGAATCCTGTCCTGATGCCATCCCAGCTGAAGAAATGTCTGGTGTTCCACCGTTCTGAATCTGTACGGTTTCAATTGACAAATATTTAGTCTTCATTCCTGTGTAAGCAAGTTAAATTCATTAGTAGCTATACCATGGTTTTACCTTCTTGCCCCCAGGAGAGGAAGTGTCTGGAGGAGGTGTGCTGTTGGTGACGCTCAGTGGGCTCGAACCACAGCTAGAGGGTGATGAGCCTCTTATCCTGTTGATCACAATAAACCGTCAAACAAAGTACTTAAACACCATCAAATTCCAAATTGGTGAATTTTTTTAATTAAAAAATAATTTTATTAAATGAGTCGGTGGGCAGCTCACCTCTGGATCTCCATCATTTCTTCTGCTATCATGCGGCCAATCTTGCCAGCTCCGGCTCTCGTGCCCCCTGGAATGCCAGGCACCGTTTGCAGAGCCCTCTTCCCTGAGCCTGGATTTATATTAGACATATTATTTATCCACATTCCACCCACAGAATCTGATCTAATCAATTCAGCAGTAACTCCAATATGAATCTCTGCTTATTAAACACATTTTAACAAAACAATCTTAGGTGATGTAAAACTCTTTACTTTTTGTTCTCCCTGCGCTTACATGGGTTTCCTCCGGGTACTACGGTTTCCTCCCACAGTCCATAAACATGTACATCAGGTTGATTAGTGATTCTAAATTGCCAATAGATGCGAGTGTGAGTGTGTGATTGCTTGTCTATGTGTGGCCCTGCGATGGATTTGTGAACTTTCCAGGGTGTACCTCTGCCCTTCACCCTATGTTCACTGGGAGAGGCTCCAACAGATCCCCACAACAAAAATTAAGGATTAAACGGATTAGAAGATGAATGCGCTGGGATAGGCTCCAGCGGACCCCTGTGACCCCCTATATATATATATATATATTATATGGAAAATTGAGGGTGTTTAAGAATCTCACCATCAGCTGTAAGGACACTGTCCATGCTCTGGGGGGAGGCAGTGAGTTGGAGATAGCTGGGATCAGCACAGTCATGGGTAGCAGCCCTAAAAAACCCACAAAACTTAATTTACTAATTGAATGGATTGGCAAACTGTCCACGGTGTACCCCTGCCTCTCGCCCTATGTGCGCCGGGATAGGCTCCAGCAGAACCCTGTGACCCTGAATTAGGGAATAAGCGGGTAAGAAGATGAATGAATGCTCTAGGCAAACGTGAGCTCAGTCCTTTTAACATTTCTCCTTATACTTTTACAAATATATCATGTAAAATAAAGAAAAATCATTGAAAAAACACCACCAAATAAATAAATAATTACCCTTTTTTAAATTGTAATTTAATTTAAGTAATTTGTATAGGATTATTTTTAATTTGTGTCAGGCTTCACCGAAACATCTTATTAATTATTATTCAGCATATTGCATACAATATATTGAATACATTTAAACTGAGCAGAACGAATGTAAACGTTTGATCCGGGATCAGGGTTTGATCAACAACTCAAATACCTGGAAGAAATCTAAATCCTGAAGGATTAAAAAAAAATAATAATAAATAAAACCCCACACTGCTTTAATAGAGGCTAATCATCACCAAATGCTGTAAATGTAAATGTACTACTCACGAGACGACTGTGTTGGTGGAGACGATGTACTCAACCTCCTTGGTCCAGGGGTTCATAAAACTAAACCAGCGACTCCTAAGGGTGATGAAAGAGCCGTCTTTGCCTTTAAACTTGTAACAGTTAGTGTTGATTTTATCTCGCATCTGCAGCACTGAGAAGAAAGAAAAACAGCCCCTGCAATTATTGACTGCGTTTCTTTATTCGTTAGTAAAGTTCTCAGTGGTGGTATAGCAATCAACCAAATTAAAGAAATAAACATCTTCCTGAAATGTTATGTTATGTTATGTTGTTGGAGCGGTGTACTGGCAAGAGCCATATGATATCACATATCCCGATAGGTGACAATACAATATAAGCACGTATAACATCACTTTAATTAAGGTAAATGAAACAACTAAAAATACAACTAATAAAAAGTCAGAGGCGCTACTATTTGCTGCCATACTTGTTATTGAGACAGTGGCTGTATGTGTCTGCAATAACTAGAGGAATAGAATAGAAGGTCATAGAAAGGTGTCTCGAAATGTTTGGCTTTATCATGTATTTACGGTCTTTTACAGCTACCTTGTCTGTGGCAATCAGCGAGGTGTCCGATGTCATCCTGATGAAAATACTCATAGAACGATGTCCCCAGCAGCTCCTGGGGTAGATAGGCGAGAATGGCAGTGGCTCTGAAATGAAACACGAATGACTAAGTAAAAATACTATTACAATAGGACACATCTTTGGACAAATTGTGAACATTTACATTATTGACGAAACGAAAATGTTATGATGTCACTTCAAATAGTTTCTATGGAACATGAGTTTTGTTTTTTGAAGCAAAGATTTTTCCATTCTGAAAATCAAGGATTTTAAAAAAGTTTTCAAGATTTAATTTAAATGTAGGTCAGAGGTCATCCATGAGGAAGCATACATATAACCTCGGATAAGTCAAAGGAAGCGTGTCTAAAGTGTTTGTTTTAAAGTATATTTGCTGTGAACATGCCACCTTCTCTATAAAAACCTCAAACAACATAGGCCGGCGCGGTGGCGTAGCGGTTAACACGGTTGTCTCTTTCTGTGCGGAGTTTGCAAGTTCTCCCTGTGCTTGCATGGGTTTCCTTGGGTACGCCGGTTTCCTCCCACAGTACAAAAACATGTACATTAGATTGATTGGTGATTCTAAATTGTCCATAGGCGTGAATGTGTGTGTGTGTGTGTGTGTGTGTGTGTGTGTGAGTGGTTGTTCGTCTATGTGTGGCCCTGTAATGGACTGGCGACCGGTCCAGTGCGTACCCCTGCTTCTCGCCCTACGTGCGCTGTGATAGGCTCAAGCAGGCCCCTGAATTAGGGAACAAGTGGATAAGAATATGAATGAATGATGACCGTAAACATTAGAAGGAGTAAGGTTCAGGGGTCGTATCCAAGCATGCATTGTTTTTCTTTTATTAAAATCAAAAGGTGCTCATTAGCATTCATTTTGTATTTTTATCCATATTCATTCATTCATCTTCTTATTCGCTTATTCCCGAATCCGGGGTCACGGGGGTCTGCTGTAGCCTATCCCAGCGCACATAGGGCGAGAGGCGGGGGTACACCCTGGACGGGTCGCCAGTCCATCTCAGGGCAACACATAGACAAACAACCATTCACACACACATTTACTCTTATGGACAATTTACAATCACCAATCCACCTAATCTGCTTGTTTTTGGACTGTGGGAGGAAACCGGAGCACCCAGAGGAAACCCACGCAAGCGCGGGGAGAACATGCAACCTCCGCACAGAAAGATCCCCGACCCGGGAGTTGAACCCGGGACCATTTTTATCCATATCAGTATCTTATATTAAAATTGGTCACTTCTCTTTGTGTACATCTCTCTATCAAACACAGTAATGCCACAGTGTGTGTGCCTGGCCGCAGCGGACAGAAGTACCTATTGTATTGCAAAGCATGGACAGTTACAGCACTGTGGTTACAGTCAAACGGTCTTTTCAAGCACAATCACCCATGAATCCTGGCAACTTCTTACAGGAAATTTACACACACATTTAATACCCGAAAGCACATACCTGACCCCCAAATTGATAACAGCCCTTTAAACAAGGGCATGGCAGTCCCTAAAATACACTGGGAAACTTTTGGAAAAGCATGTTTACTAACCTGACATATAACAAATGAAACAACACCATTTTATTAGTATTAGTTTATTAGTTTTATTTGAGTTATTTGCAGGTAAGACATGTCCCTACAACCTCACCACTTTTTACAGCATTTTGCATCAGCATGGATGACGTTAAAGTCTTTATTCAGGAAGTAATTCATTGTTCTGTGTTAAATAACAGGCGAGTGCTCGTTGCTTTCACACAGAAGATTGAGCACTTAGAGTTTACATAAAAGCACAAAACGGATGCACACAAATGAATACACCTGCCTTGACCTCTGACCTACTTTGTGCAAGATCTAAATTTTGTGATTTTATTCTTTCAAAAAAAAGAATTTCTGCAGATCCGCCATGATGACGTTGAACACTGTCGATACATAATTGTGGTCTAAAGTAACCTTCAATGTCATAGTTACTTTGTCTATGGAAGCTCAAACAACCCTCGGATTTTATATTTTAAAAATCTTATGGGTTATGAACAACACAAATGTGATTATTAAGTGACTGGATGAAATGGATGAAAAAAAAATAAAAAAAATCAGAGATGGAACTGAAACTAGGTCACCAGAGCTCAAGAACTTGCACTGGCAAGAGTACCGGCACTTTAACCCACTACACCACAGAGCCAAGCTAAATGACAATCTTATTGTAATAGTTTAGTTTTGAGTAAACTATTTCATTCATTCATCTTCTTACCCGCTTATTCCATAATTCGGGGACACAGGCGTCCGCTGGAGCCTATCCCAACATACAAAGGGCAAGAGGCAGGGGTACACTCTGGACAGTTCGCCAGTCCATCGCTGGGACACACACACACACACCCACACACACACACCCACACCCACACCCACACCCACACACACACACACACACGCGCACGCGCACACGCACACGCACACGCACACACACGGAAGGAGGGAGGAAACCAGAGTACCAGGTGAAAACCCATGCTAGTGCGGGGAGAACATGCAAACTCTGCACAGAAAGATCCCCGGCCCAAGAGTAGAGCCAGGGACCTTCCTGTTGTGAGGCGATTGTGCTAACCACTACTTTACGCGGCGTAAACTATTTTCCAAAATGTATATTCAGGTGTTCATTCAGAGTTATCTAATTCAATGCTCAGTTAACCATGTGATTCCACCTCTTAAAAAAAAAATCGATGATATTTGATGATGTTACGCTGGACAAGAGCGTCTGTTAAATGCTGTTTTCCGTTGTGTGCACATATAAAGGATTTTAAACATGACTCGGTGATTAAAAAAAACATTTTTTTTATTGCTTAGCCTGTTCCACCCACCTCTGATCAACATAGACGAACTTGCCGTCAATGGCGTGGCGTGAGACGTATTCTGTAGGTTTGATGCGTATGTCTCTGTTGATTGGCTGTGGGATGATGTGGGGATGCAAACGACCAATAGCAACCAGGCAGCTCAGATTGCAGTTTTCGTTATCAGCCTCATTGTCCTCATCCAAGCCCTTCTGCATGGGTGGCCAACTCTTCAGATAGCCGGTGCTGTGGATGGTGCAGAAGCTTTTCCGGTCGGCTACAGATACAGGTATTAGCAAGTAGTTAAATAAAAATTAGCAAATGATCCTGAACATATAGTAATTGCAGCATGCTGACAATAATAATAATATAATAGATCTAAAACAGTAGAATGTATTTTAACATTATTTTTTAGCAGTGTTTCAATCTTTATATAACCAGGCCCATGGTTATCTCAGAGCTGTTGCATTTTTATATTTCTATTACAAGTGTAAGATCCAGTGATCAGAACCTTCCTTTACTTCATTAATTTAGACTTAAGCGTAGAGGATTTTTTGTGGTTGGACCTTGGCTATGGAACATATCTGCCACTTGGGAAACCCAAAAACCACAATTGCTCAATCTGGCCCACTAAAACATTTATATTATTAGGCAGACACTCTTATCCAGAGCTACTTATCTTCAATTTACTTACAAATACAAACGAGTCATTAAGGGTTAAGGGCTCAGGATCCCAGTTACAGCAACTTGGCAGTGCTGGGAATGAAACCATGATTTAGCAGTCTAACACCTTAACCACTGTGATAGGACCTCCCCCTTTATTACTTTCCACTATGGTCTTGATTAATACTCAGTCATTCCTTTTGGTTTTATTATTTCTGTTTTATGTGTCTGTGGTTTCATTTTAATGTACAGCAGACTTTGGTCAGACGTCTGGCTGTATTTAAAAGGTTATAAAGGAAAGAACTTAAACAGTTTTACTTTTGGTATAACATTATTTTTAGTTTTACATTGTCAAATAATGAATCCCAGTTTCTTTTCAAACAGTGATAATCTGAACTAAAATGTTTTAGCAACATTTTAATGTTTCATTTTAACTATGGGTGGCGTGGTGGTTTGATTTCCGGGCCCGGGATCTTTCTGTTCTTCTCTTGCTTACGATTGGTGATTCTAAATTGGAGTGAATTTGTGTGCGAGTGGTTGTTTGTCTATGTGTTGCCCTACAATGTACTGGCGATCCATCCAGGGTGTACCCCCGCCTCTGTGCTGGGACAGGCACCAGCAGACGTCCGTGACCCCGAATTAGGGAATAAGCGGGTAATGAATGAATGAATTTTAACTATGAAAATAAAAGTAAAAAATTTGTCATATATAAGTCACAACCAGACATTCAGTTTTCATCTGTATTCTATACCTGCTTATTCCCTAATTCAGGGTTACGGAGGTCTGCAGGAGCCTTTCCTAAGTCTTTGACAGGGTGAAAGGCAGAAGGAGTAACACCCTGGACAGTTGATTTCACAGAGCCAAACACACTTTTACTCATATGGGCAAGTACCAATCACCAATCAATGTAAAATACACGTTTTTAGACTGTGGGAGGAAACCAGATTAAACCCAAGCAAGCAGAATAGAACATACAAAGTCTACACAGAAGGGTCCCTGTCTGCGATTAAAACCTTCTTGCTGTGAGGCAAGAGTGCTAACCACTAAGCCACCGTGCAATATTACATTCAGTACATGTTACTGAAAAATAATGCCTAACCTTTCTTTTTGGAGCAGGTAGATGCAAAATCCTTGTCCTCCATTTTGATGAGGGGTCGGTTACTTTTCATTCTGCAGAAAAAGGAGCGACGGGCCCCAGAGCACAGCCTTGATGGCCTTGGTGTGATGTCTGTTTTTAATGGCAAGCCAGCTAGGAGACACACACAATACACTTTGACTAGGTATATTTAAATATTAAATCAGTTTAATTCACTAGAACTATAATTATAAGTACTTATGTGATTAATTGTGTCTATGATCCAGAGCTACAACATACACTTTTTTAGGAGCTTGAGGTATTTGGCTGTACAGTATGACTTTATAACCTTATTCCCCCAACCCATTTAATGGCCAAGAAGAAATCAGTAATCCAAAATACTTTTGGCATCAATGAGTCGCTCCCTTGGCACGGAGTCAGATGAAGACAGCTGCTCTTTAACTTTAGCAATGTCCTTGGGATGCAAATAATCAAATAAGCTCTGGCCAATCAGGTCATTCTGTCAAGATAGAGAAGGTTACATGGATAAGATGGTAGGTTTATATAATACAGTTATGCCTTTATATTATGTATGTCATATGAAAAACATATGCATAAAGTAAGAAGATCAGCTATCATGCCATATACAAGCAGAAGAACTTACTTGGCTGTAGTTGAGAATTTTATATACTGATTCGGAAACAAAAAGAATTTTCCCCCGATCGCATCCAACCACAAAAAGAAAGCCATCAGCAGCCTGTGGGTCCGACACAGGATTAAAAGAAACAACTAAACCTCAACATCAGTAGAAAACAAACGTACAAGGCTTATAGTACATACCTTCAGTATCAAGTGTTTCAATTCATCATCTGACAGAAAAGCTGGTTTGTAGTTAGCTTCAGTATAAGGGTTTGCAGCACCTGGCAACAATTCCACCGGTGTATAATTAATTAATTATATGCAAAGGAGAAACATGTAGACAGAGTAACCTTTACTGTAAGATTAATTAAATTACCACAATGATGCAGAAAACAACAATTTTCATTTCTCTCATCATGATGTGTGGGTCATGATAATACAGTGATTAAGGTGTTGGACTGTTAATTTAAAGATCGGGGTTTGATTCCTAGCACCATAAGCTGCCAATTACTCAGTTAAATAAAAGTCCCTCTGGATAAGGACGTCTGCCAAATGATGTAAATGTTCAACAGTGAAGTTTGCCATCAGCTTTCTATGGCCTTCGTTTTGATTATAATAATATATTACACACACACACACACACACACACACACACACACACACACACATACACACAAACAATAATGTAATTAAAAAACCAAAGAATAAATCTACATGTACTTGTTGGACATCTGGCAGTCAAAAAGACAGGAGGTGGCAGAGGTGAAAAAGTTGAGATTTTCATTGGGAGTGACAAGGATGGACAGGATTAGAAAGGAATTTATTAGAGGGATGACGCATGTAGGATGTTTTGGACCGAGATTACCCTGGTTTAACCTGGTTACCCCTGGTTTACATATTGACATTAATACATATTTTGTCGTTTTACCTCGCAATGTTTTCATATGCTGGACGGCCATGCGCAATACAGTCAGCTTGTCTAGTTTGCGAGACATGGCACTGCAGGTAGGCACTAGTAATGCCAGCTCATCAATAAAGCTGTTCATTTTGTCTCTCCGCCGCTTTTCTATCTGACTGTGAGCTTCCCTGCGAAGGAAATAAGGTCAAAAAGTTAAAACATCCGCAAAGAAATGTAATCAAAAATAATATCCAAAAGGTATAAAATAAATAAATAATTACCTAAATAAACAAGTCTCATTATACTGCTTTTGACATCATACATTTGCTTTTAAGTGTTACCACACACAACTCCTTTACACCTACTTACGAATTAACCAATTAGCCAACTATATATGGTAAAAGCTTTAGAGGTAAAACTAGATACTAGATTCAAAAACCCACAATTAACTCAAATGGAATGAATTAACCAGGTCTTGCACGGTCATCTCATAGCAAGAAGGTCCCGGGTTCTTCACACCATCCAAAAACATGTACATTAGGCTGACATATGATTGGTGATTCTTAATTGCCCAAAGGAGAGAGTCTGTGGTTGTTTGTCTATGCCTGGCCCAACGGCAGGGTGTACCCCTGCCTCTCACCCTATATGCGCTGGGATAGACTCCAGCAAACCCCACGATGAATGAATGAATGAATTGAACCCAGGAGCTTCTTGTTCTGAGGCAACCATGGTAACCACAACGCCGCTTCGCCGGCCCCCCCACAATATTAATGCACAAAATATCTTGAGGATAACAGTAGCTTAGCGTTTAAATCTGTAAAATGATAGTAGCAGTAAAGAGGACCCCTAGGTCACCAAAACCAAGTTACAAACTGTCCCAAAATGGCTCTTACCAGCAACCTTTCCAGAAAGGTAAACATTTTAAAAGATATTTTTCTAAAAGGTATCGCCTTAACTACGAGGTTATTATGAATGTTGTCAGAGACACAGTCACTCTCAGTCACAGTCAAATAAAAACAACTCTTACTATCATCCATAATTCATTCATTTATTCATTCATCCCTCATTCAGGGTCACGGGGTCTGCTGGTGCCCATAGGGCGAGAGGCAGGGGTACAACCTGCACAGGTTGCCAGCGTATCTCAGGGCAAAATACATACACAAAGAACCACTCACACACACATTCACTCCTATGGACAATTTAGAATCACCAATCTGCATGTTTTTGGACTGGGGGAGGAAACCGGAGAACATGCAAACTACGCACAGAAAGATCCCCGGCTCAGGAATCGAACCCAGGACCTTCTTGTTGTGAGGCAACCGTGCTAACCATTACACCACCGCGCCGCCCCATCATCCATAATTATTCTACACTATTTATTTTAAGGCGGTTTTTATGTAGAACTACTAATTGTTTACAACAAGACCACTTGCATAATATTGCTCATTACTATACTACAATGATTCTTGACACATCGTGGTAACCCTACCAGCCAACTAATGAGGGCATAATTAGTACGCATTCTGACATCATCCACAGCAACCAAGGTCTACCCACCTAATCCTTGCTAAAAGATTGTCTCAGCAGCTTTGCTAATAGCTTAGCTATTAGCTATATATAAACACTTAGCTAATATCTTTTACTGATATTTAAGAGAAATTAACTGTTAAGATGAAATGTTTTATGACTACAGGCCCGATAACAAATTTTATTCTAGTCTTTGACCACTAGAACCTTAGGAGCCAAATGTAGCCCAATATAGTTTTAGTCGTTTTATCTTTTGTCTCAAATTTGGATTTGGATATGCTTCCTTGGGATGCTTTTCTGCTCACCATGTCTATAGAAAGTGGTTATCTGAAATACTGTGAACCTTTCATTGACTGTTAGATCATGTACAGACTGTGTCACTGTAGATATACACTGTGTGTACAATTATTAGTATTTATATTAGTATTTTGACCGTATCATCATTTTATTCATAATTACCAACTCTAAGCTGTATAAACTTATTGGAATTAATGCATTTCAGGTAGTATAGTATAGTATTTGTTTGTAGGGTGTAGCCTAAGGAGATCAACACCCTATATCAAGGTGTGCATAATTATTAAGCAGATTCTTCTCCTCTGGAAAAAAAAAGACGACTCTGAAAAGTCAAAATTGTAAAAAAAAAAAAAAAAAAGAAAAAAAAAAGCATTTCACAGGGATGCAACACTCTTGAAATAGCTAAGATATTGGGGCATGATCAGAAAATCAAATGTTTTGTAGCAAATAGTCAACAGGGTCGCAAGAAAAGTGTTGAGAAGAAAAGACGCAAGTTAACCGCCAAAGATTTGCGAAGAATCAAACATGAAGCTACCAGGAACCCATTATCTTCCAGTGCTGCATATTCCACAACTGCAACCTACCTTGAGTGTCAAGAAGTATGAGGAGACATGGCCATTCAGTTCTCAGAGACAGGGCCAGTTGAAACATCAAGAATGGGCCAAGAAATATCTGAAGACAGATTTTTCGAAGGTTTTGTGGACTGATTAGATGAGAGTGTCTCTAGACAGACCAAATGCATGGGCCCGTGGTTGAATCAGTACCGGACACAGAGCTCCGCTTCGACTAAGACACCAGCAAGTTGGAGGTGGGATACTGGTATGGGCAGGTATTATTAAAGATGAACTAGTCGGACCTTTTCGGGTTAAAAATGGACCTCAGACCTACTGTGAATTTTCAGAAAACTCTTCAAGCAGTGCTACAGGAAAAAGTCTGCATCTTTCAAGAAGACTCCATCACATGCATCCAAGTACTCCACTGCGTGGCTGTCCAGTAAAGGCCTTAAAGATGAAAAAATAAAATGACATGGCCCCGTTCTTCACCTGACTTAAATCCTATTGAGAACTTTTGGCTCTTCTTAAGCAGGAAAGTTATAGTGAAGGTCAACAGTACACCTCTCTGAACAGAGTCTGGGAGGCTGTGGTTGCAGCTGCACAATAGGTTGATTCTGAGCAGATGAAAAAACTGAATGGAAGGCTTGTGACTGTTATTGAAAAGAAGGGTAGCTATATTGGTCAAATATCGTTTTGATATTTCAGAAAGGTTTATCTGTAAATTTAAGTTTGTTTATTATTCCCACTTTGACAGGTGAAAATAAACATGTGAGAAGTCAGTTTAGTTTGTCATTTAGTTGCATAATAATTATACACACTAATAGTTTCACTTTTACTTATATGTTCAGGTTGGAAGGTTTGTTAACATTTTGGATTGACCAAGAACACAGTTGTTGTACAAGAACAAAATTTATCCTCAAAAATATTACTTGCCTTATAATTGGGCTCACAGTGTACAGAATGTTCTCATAGTTCTCATTCTAACACTCCTAGCTGTCAATGTATTGGAATGCCCCTCAAGCCATAACTGCATAGTTATATGAATCTCATTGGACAGGGGGTATTTACAAAATAACATCAAAAAACAGTAATGATAAAATCTGCTAAGCGATATCTTTCATGATAGGTTTTGACTCAGTTAGTAATACATGTTTTTGGACTGTGGGACGAAACTAGAGTACTCAGAGTAAAGCCATGCAAGAATGGAGAGAACATGCAAGCTCCACAGAAAGGTTTCTCCCTGGGAATCAAACCCGGGCCCTTTTGCTTTGATGCACAATGCTAACCACAAAGCCGCCATGCTGTAAAAATAACATATTTAGCAATAAAGATGCTAAAATGAAATGCTACCTGGCATTCTTTACCCGCCCATGTTGATCAATACAGTCCCTGTTAAAAAATATTATAATTATAGATATTTGCTAAAGGAAATGAAATTTCCTATTATATAACATTTTAGTGGCTAAAATGTGTTGCCGTTACCTTCCAATCTGCTTGTCCTTTTCCATATCCATGCTGTCCCTTGAACAAATAAACAAATCAAAATGAAAAACTTATATATGCTTTTACTTTATAGTATACTAGCTTTTTAAAATATAATATTTTCTTAAAATCAAGAACTACTTGTTTGGCTCTAACCCTAAGCTCTAACCCCTTGGCTCTAACCCCACTTAATTGAGGTCTTGCTAGGTTTACAGGTCTTGCTAAAACATACAGGCAAGTGTGTTGAGGCAAGTTGGAGCTAAACTTTGCAGGACCACTGGCAGGACAGAATTGGTAAGCACGACTATACAAGCCTACTTTAATTAAATTAGTTTATACAAATAAATTGGTATTAAGAGTGTTTATACAATGTGCTTTATATTCAGTATTAAAGGTAACTGCCCAATTTGGTGTTCTTATACCATAAAGTATAAGTGTTTCTGCAACACTTATACTTTCTGAGTCATGCCATTGTAGAAAAAAAAAAGAAGTAATTCTGATTTGGTTGGCAGGGTTAACTTTATCTGTAACCAAAAGATCACCATGGCCTACAAAACCATAATTAAAGTTGCACTTACTGGTAATCACTGACGCTGCCTTTCCTCTTGCGGTTATAGTCCATAGAGGATGTGCTGATGAGCTCAGTGGAACTACGAGCCATAAACTCGTTCATTGTAGATGAGATATCCATTCTCTGGTCTGCCATGACATCATCTGCCAAAGTAAACACACCTATTAGTCGAAGCCACCCGATTTCCAAAGCACTGAACTGGAGATAAATAGTCCTGGCATTGGAAAATTTGCTTTTAAGTCTCACCACAAAGATTCATGAGGACAGTTGTTCTTAGACCATCTCATGAAGTTTGTCCAAAACTGTAATAAATGAAAATTATATCTAATATCTTTTAGAATATCGAATAATAACACATCCATAAATGAGTTTAAGCATTAAAGTTGGGAAAGGACTGGAATGTTGTTAGTATAAAAAGATGCCCATCTTTTTACAGGACATTACAGGACTGAACACTTTAGTTCTTTTAATCAAACATAACGTATTATATCATCATAAAGCTTTGATTACAGGGGGATATTCATGCTGGAATAGTCAGTGAAGGCAAAAAAATAGATTTTTAAGTCACAACCCTCTGGTACAGAGTGAGCACAAATTGACCTATTTTCCCAGTGAATCATGTGGTTTAATATTGGCTCACTAAATAATTGTCATTTTCTGTAGTCATACATAACTCTTAAGGGTGCAAATGTACTTTTGTCTCACATATAATCATGCATGTAGCTGCTACACTATATAGCCAAAATTTTGTGGACTCTTTAAGGACATAAGTGGATTTATTCTATTTGAATAAAGTAGCCAATCCAGATCCAGATCGAAAAATGGCGCTTCTTTTGTTATGTGTCTCTTTTTTGTTTAGTGCAATTGACTGTTACGTTGTGTAGCACTATGGGGTCCTAGAGTACTGAATCTGCTTCTTAAACTTGAATAAGTGTTTACAGACAGTGACGTTGTCAAAAAGACAGAAGGAGCTGAAGATGTTGAAATTTTCATTGGGAGTGACGAGGAAGGACAGAATTAAAGTTCATTAGAGGGACGGCGCATGTAGGATGTTTTGGAGACAAGTTGAGGGAGGCTAGGTTGAGATGGTTTGGACATGTGCAGAGGAGAGACATTCAGTATATTGGTAGGAGAATGCTGAGGATAGGGGAGGCAGGAGGTAAAGAGGAAGAGCAAGGTGGAGGTTTATGGATGTGGTGAGGGAAGATATACAGGTAGTTGGGGTGAAAGAAGCAGATATAGAGGACAGGGTAGTGTGGAGAAGAGTGATCTGCTGTGGCGACCCCTAACGGGAGCAGCCAAAAGGAGAAGTTTCAAAAGTATGACAAAATATTCTTTTAACCCTTGTTTTGATCCAGTCCTAAATGTTTCAGAGATGTCTCAGAGAAATATTGAATATTTCCTTGAGGCGTAACACTTATAACAAAGACATAATTGTCTATAATTGCAACGCTGTCATTTGAGATCACATCTCAGATTCACTGAATCTATCTTGTATGACAAAAGTATTAAAAGACTGATCCAATCACACAATATAAAAGTGACAAACATAACATCAAACATCTGAAATATATAACGTGTGTGTGTGTGTGTGTGTGTGTGTGTGTGTGTGTGTGTGTATTAAATTACCAGTGTCCTAGACGTCAGCTCCCCCTTCCGCCTCCTAACACATTCAGGGACAAAACAGATAGAAGACACAAGGTTAGAAAACCTGCCAAAGTTGCCAATTTTCAATTTTAATGATGTTATCTCAGATGACAATACGGGAAATCTAAATCAAATAAATTCTAATATTAGCTTGTATATTTTTTAAGTGTAGTACAGTGTAAATTGCTAGCAGGACTAGCAGCAGCAGTGTGATGCCTATAAGATGACGGATGAGTAAGGCAGGGCGATGAGTAAGAGACCAATGAATAACAGATGTACAGATGGAGCACTAAAATGAAGAAGGATGGCAGAAGGATGAAGAAGGATGGCAGCCCCTTTGAATATATCTACGATGCCAACATGCCTGCATATAACATAAATGCATAACAGAGAACAAAATAGCAGCTTGAAATCTATTCACCTGACGGCAGACACTAATGATGGATTTCCAAACCAATAACTTTCTCACAGTTCACTTGCTTTACTGATGGAATGTTCTGGTTGACTCACCACATCAAAAATAAACGGTCTCCCGAAGAGGAAACAGGCTGTTTCTATGGATTCGTCCCCAAAGCAGTTGGTAAACAGCTAAGACGTTTGTCCACTTAACACACGCTGGACATTCTGTCCTCAGGAACACAAGAATGAGCAAACATTACACTCATTACACACAGCATTTGGCAGAAGCCATTATCCAGAGCTCCTTTATACAACTGAGCAATTACAGGCCTTGCTTAGAGCATTGCAATGGTGGCTTGGTGGTGCTGGGAGTCCTCTTTCGGGTATAAATCAAACACCTTAACCACTAAGCCTCGTTTCCCCCACACTTAAGACTCTGTCTGCTTTCGCTGGTAAAAATACATTTCTAATGTCAATACGTTTGCCAAACAGATCATCACAGTGGATTCAAACTGCTTAAACGAGAAATAAATTCTATGGCCTAAAGTTTGTGGACACCCGTGGGGTGTCCATCATAACCATGTGATTTTGCACACTGTATTCCAGTTTTAGTCATACATGTGGCTGTATGCTTCCTATCGTGTGGCTGTATGCTTCCTATCGTGTGGCAGCTGAGTTGAGATAAAACACATTGTGTCAAATGTTCTCTAATCAATATATACAAGTGCACTTGAGGGGCAATAAAACTCACAATACACAGTATTCAGCATTTAGTATAATCCAAGAATCAGATTGACATCAGACAAAGACGGTTGATCATGTCAACTAAATCTAGGCGAGAGCATAATGGGGCATAAAATAGGGAATACATCACAACCCCAGCCACAAGGATAAAACAGGGGGTTAATAACAACTCAAACCACAGGGGTAAACAGGGAATTAATCACAACCTCATCCACAGGGTAAAACAGGGGGTTAATTGCAACCCCATCAACAATGTGAAACAGGGGGTTAATCACAACTCCAACCACAGGGATTTCAGACCCAGACAGCCACATCCACTTCTCCTTTTGGCTGCTCCCGTTAGCAGATCGCTCTTCTTCACACTACCCTGTCCCCTACATCTGCCACTTTCACCCCAAATGCCTGCATGTCTTCCCCCACCACATCCATAAACCTCCGCTGTGGTCTTCCTCTTTACCTCCTGCCCGGCACCTTCATCCTCAGCATTCGCCTACCAATATACTGCATGTTCCTCCCTCTGTACATGTCCAACCCATCTCAACCCTCACCTTGTCACAAAAACATCCCTCGAATAACCTCATTTCTAATCCTGTCCATCCTCGTCACTCTTAATGAAAATCTCAACATCTTCAACTCTGCCACCTCCAGCTCCGCCTCCTGTCTTTTTGACAACGCCAATGTCTCTAAACCGTACAACATTGCTGGTCTCACTACAGTCCTATAAACTTTCCCTTTCACTCTTGCAGAAACTCGTCTATCACAAATAACTCCTGCCAATCTTCTCCATCCGCTCCACCCTGCCTGAACTATTTTCTTCACTTCTCTAACGCACTCTCCATTACTTTGCACTGTTGACCCCAGGGACTTAAACTCTTCCACCATCACTACCACTTCTCCCTGCAACCTCACCACTCCATTGCCTTCCCTCTCATTCACACACATGTACTCTGCTGACATTCATTCCCCTTCTCACCAGCGCGTACCTCCACCTCCCCAGATTCTTTTCAACCTGCTACCTTCTCTCACCACAAATCACAATATCATCCGCAAACATCATTGTCCATGGAGACACCTGTCTGACCTCATCTGTCAACCTGTCCATCACCACTGCAAACAAAAAACGGCTCAGAGCCGATCCTTGATGCAATCCCACCTTCACCTTGAACAAGTCCGACATTCCTACCGCACACTTCACTCCTGCCACACTGTTACAGTTAGGCATTTAGCTGACGCTCTTGTCCAGAGCGATGTACAAACAATGCTTAAAGTTATAACCTAAAACACTGTCCTCATATACGTATGTACCGCACCACCCTCACATATTTCTCTGCTATACCTGACTTCCTCATACAATACCACAACTCATCTCTCTTGGAACCCTGTCGTACGCTTTCTCCGGATCCACAAACACACAATGCAACTCCTTCTGGCCTTCTCTATACTTCTCCATCAACATCCTCAAAGCAAAGATGGCA
>JAOTRA010000003.1:2628017-2639825 GCA_026260255.1 Pseudolaguvia tuberculata | reverse complement strand
TATATATATATATTTGATCAATCGATAGTTTTCACAAGAACATCTCAAAAAATTTTATCTTCCCCAAGCCTGTAGGATTTTTTTTCATTTACCCCAAATGCCGGATAGTAATTGTGCAGTATGATGCAATAATCAGCAAGGATACTAGCCTGGGATATGCTTATACTGCATTCCTTTCTCAAGAAATAAAAACAGAAAAGAAGAATTTGCAGATTTGTTTAGTTGGCTATGTCAAAATATCGATAGCGCCCAATACTTTTTCTCACAAGGGTGTATCGATATTTTTACCTCTTGTATCAATAATAATAATAACATATTAATAACATAATAATATTATGTTTCAAAAATGATTTGAGTTTTATATTTTAATTGCAACCCTCACTGCACGTAAAATAACTTCCTCCTCTCTCCTGTAAATGTCCTTGATGCATATGGCCATTGTCTCAGAAGCAAGCATTGAAAAAATAAGAGAACCTTCGCCTTTGTATTTGCTGTATTTTTAGCTATTTGTTATAGCAAACATTTTTAATGTATTGCAATATGTATTGTGTTGCTATATATTGTGACATATCGTGACCCAGGGTGTCGTGATGACCTATACAATAAAAGGGCTTTATTTTACTTGTAGCATTTCTAAACTGATTTATACAGTCTGGATGTACAGTATTTTAGAATAAAGAGAAAGTATTGCTAAATTAAATAAAATAAATAAATAAATCAGAACAGATTGATAGATAAAGTTACAATGCCGCCAGTCCACTTACCCAGAACTTTATAAGGAAGAAGGAATTCTGAGGGCCTTTGCCAAAAAGCTCCTTCAGCCCTCCTTTCTTCTCAGGGAACTTGTCATAAATTTGACGAATGTCCACTGACTCCAGCAGAGCATCGCTGTAGGAGTGATTTGTCTGGCCGATGTGTACAAAAAGGTGCTTGTTGTACTGCAAAGAAAAGAAAACCGAGACACAGAAACTGAGAATAAGTTTGATGAAAATTCTTAAAAACACCTGTGCACCTATGACACGTTAAATATTATTATAAACATTTATCCTTTATATACATTCGCAAAAGCCAAAAGTCTGACAAATAAGCAGGATGTAGAAATCCAAGATTTTGGAGAATGCAGACAAATGGATCGCCGCAGTCACAGAAATCATAAAAAATGTTGTGCTCCCGCTCAGGGTCGGCATTTTAAGGAACAGAAATGTGTTTGGCCTTTCTCTCCGGCCTTGTCCTTCGCTTGTCATCTTATTGAAATACACAGCACACTCCCTGCCGCAGAGAAATTGTAATTTCATGAAAGTTTTGATGATTCAGCAATTAATTCTAAAAAGTATATGACAACGATATTAGAAGCTGGCTCCTGATTAAACACTGTATGGATTTTAAAATCTTGCTAATTACTTGTGAATTTTTATCCATTATAGTCCTTCACATCCATTGCTCGCTCAAAACCTAATTTCATTATACCTAGAATATTAAAATCAACAGAACTTGCACCCATCTAGCTCGGGAACTCTAGAATAATCCGCCAAAAACATTTTAGGAGACAATCCCAACCTGACCGACATACAAGAATACATTATCCAAATCCATTAAAGAATTGTCAGGCTGAAATAATCAGGTTTTCAACCAGATATATCACCTATAACATCTGATGTACTTGTTAATTTGTGGAATGGTATCTACACTAACACAGAGGGAATATAATCTTCATTCTTATTCTTAGGTCACAGTTGCCACCAGATCCAGTCCAGATAGTGAAACGACAGGAACAGATCCCCAGTGATAACCAGGTTTCCTAGACGAGACCACGGGACGAGGGCACAATCTAACTTTGCTGCAGCATGGAACAACCTGCTGGTTTGTCTGGACAACAGTGGAGAACTGACACCTGACTAAACCTTTACATTTTGTCAGCACTGGACTTTTGGCTCTTGCCGCTGTCTAGCTTGCTTAGTGTTTACAATGTTTGAGAGTTCACTATGTGCTTGCATTCACACACTGTTCTACTATTGGATTCTAAAAAGCTTCACAAGTGTCTGTGACGATTTCTGTCTGTGTTTTGTGGACTAGGTTGTGTTTTATGTAGAAATGGTGGCATAGTGGTTAAGTTGTTGGACTGATACTAGTGGTTTGATTCGCAGAACCACCAAGCCACCAGCATGGAGCCCTGAGCAAGGCGCTCTAGTCCCAATTGCCTTGTTGTATAAACAGGAGATAAATGGAAGTGGCTATGGATAAGCATGTCTACCAAATGCTGTAATTGCAACTGTAGCTCCACCCACTTGTTAGTGCTGATTAATTGATTGCATTCACCCTGGATGTATATATACACACACCTGTGCTGCAGCCCGCCAAACAGTTGCCACAAAGTTTCTTTCAGACATTTTTCCATTTACTGCTGAGGTTGTAAGTAGTAATTTTGTTTCCCACTTTGCTACGTTCGATGGGCAAATCGAAAAAAAAAAAAATAAAGTTTTGTGTTAGGAGATTTTAATGTTCCGATTTCGCTTTGTGTTTTCTTATCTTTTTGTTGTTGTCAGATTTTATTGTCATGTATTACATGTGTTTTCAGAACATTATGATACCTTGAGTTTTGTGTGGTCAGATTTAGTCGTGGTTTACAGAGTAGGCTTTGTTTTCAGATTTGGTTGTTATTATAGTCTTGGGTATTCTGATGTTTTGCATTCTGTTATGTTGTCTGTTTTTGTTTGGAATTATCATTTTTCTGCGTAAACCTTTGCATCGTTCAGCCATGGTCAGGCAAACCATTGTTCCACAAGTTGACTTAGCCTTGGATGCACTTCATCTAAACTTGTCCCTGAGTCTCATTACTCACCGAGTCTGGCTCCCGTTGCTGCTCCAGGAAAGCAGAGAATTCTACCAGCCTGAGCTTGCTGGTGCCGATGGAGCGGCCTTGCCACGCTGGTACTGTTGGTGCTGGTGCTGCTGTGGACTCGTAACCTGCTCAATCAGACATGTAAACACACAAAGGTTGGCATTTACATATGCTGCTTAATTTGAGGTATTGGAATTATTATGAAATATGATGTACTTGAAATTGCTGTTGTGACTGTGGGCTGGATGGGGTAGGCCTGTTGTGCAAACGGCTTGATGCTAAAACAGAGCAAGAGAACAGTTTAACAGGTAACAAAATACTATAATTTTTTAATTTTAAAGAACAGAAATCCGTAATGTCTTAAATTTAAAGAAAAGAATTAAATACTAATTGTGTTAAGAACTAAACTATTCTTCTCCTCCTGTTAGGGGTCGCCACAACAGATCGCTCTTCTCCACACTACAGTCAACCACATCTACCGCTTTCACCACAACTACCTGGATATCTTCCCTCACCACATACATAAACCTTCTCCTTGCTCTCCCTCTTTTCCTCCGGACCGGCACCTCCATCTTCAGCATTCTTCTACCAACATACTGTCACTCCTCTGCACATGTCCAAACCATTTCAACCTAGCGTCCCTCATCTTGTCTCCACAACATCATACATGCGCTGCCCCTTTAATAAACTCATATCTAATCCTCGTCACTCCCAATGAAAATCTCAACATCTTCAACTCTGCCACTTTCAGCTCTTTCTCCTGTCTTTTTGACAACGCCACTGTCTCTAAATTGTACAACATTGCAGTTCTCACTACAGTCTTATAAATTTTCCCTTTCACTCTTGCAGAGACTTGCAGACCATAAATCACTCCTGCCACTCTTCTCCACCCTGCCTGCACTCTTTTCTTCACTTCTCTAACACACACTCCATTACTTTGCATTGTTGACCACAGGTACTTAAAACTCTTCCACCTTCACTACCTCTTCTCCCTGTAACCTCACCATTCCATTGCCTTCCCTCTCATTCACACACATGTACTCTGTCTTACTTCTACTGACTTCATTCCCCTTCTCTCCAGCGCGTACCTCCACCTTTCCATATTCTTCTCAACCTGCTCCCTATTCTCACCACATCACAATATCATCCGCAAACATCATCGTCCACTGAGAACCCTGTCTGACCTCATCTGTCAACCTGTATCAGCAATGTAAACAAGAAAGGGCTCAGAGTCGATTCTTGATTCAATGCCACCTTCACCTTGAACCAGTCCGACATTCCTACCGCACACTTCACTGCTGTCACACATGTCTTGCACCACCCTCACATACTTCTCTGCTACACCTGACTTCTCATACAATACCACAACTCCTCTCTTGTAACCCTGTCGTATGCTTTCTCCAGATCCACAAACACACAAAGCAACTCCTTCTCTATACTTCTCCATCAATATCCTCAAAGCAAAGATTGCATCTGTGGTACTCTTCCTTGGCATGAAACCTCACAGATGGCCACCTCTTCTCTCAGCCTAGCTTCCACTACTCTTTCCCATAACTTCATTGTGGTAAGAACTAAACTTTAAATGTTCTCAATAAGACACAGTGGCATAGTGGTTAGCATAGTCGCCTCACAGCAAGAAGGTCTCAGGGTTCAATTGGCTGGTCAAGGAGTTCTTTCTATGTAGAGTTTGCATGTTCTGCGGATACTCCAATTTTCTTCCACAGTCCAAAAACATGTACATTAGGTTGGCTGATAAATCTAAATTGCCCATAGGAGTGAGATCAGAATGTACTTCTGTCTCAAAAGACTCAGGTCTTTTAATGTCTGCAGAACCATGCTTTAGATGTTCTATCACTCGGTGGTTTCCAGCATAATAATCTCTGCTGTTATGTGCCAGTGGCAGCAGAATAAAAGCAGCGGATGCTAACATACTTAACAATCACATCAATAATAGAGCTTGCTTTTTTTGAGTGTAGCTGGGGTCTCTGGTCACGGTGCATCACAACCCCTGCATGCGACGCTATTGTCATACAGGACTGGATTCAGGTGCTGACTGAGACCATTGAAGTCTACAATGGAACGTCACAGGAAGTCGTTCATACCAGTGGCCATTGAACATTCCCTTTCATTCGGGATTAGTGATGACAGCATGGACAATATAATTATTGCATTATGTATATTATTTAGAAATTTATATCATGTGCATTAACATTCATTCACAAAACTATTTTCAGTAATCAGTATTTTTATATATTTTTTATGTAAATTGTCTTGTACTGGCAGCAAGGTGGCATAGTGATTGCACAGAAAGAGCGAGGCGACTGTTCTAGAGTTTGCATGTTCTCCCCACGTTTGAGTGGTTTTCCTCCGGATACTCTGGTTTCCTTCCACAGTCCAAAAACATGTACAGGTTGATTCTCAATTGCCCATAGGAATGAATGTGTGGTTGTTGTCCATGTGTAGACCTGTGTTAGACTGGCAACCTGTCCAGGGTGTACTCGCCCTATAAGTGTTGGGATAGGCTCCAGCAGACCCACGTGACCCCGAATTAGGGAAGATGAATAAATGAATTAATAATCTGGTACTTTAATTTATTTTTTCTCTTTTGACAGACACATTTATTGACCCTTTTTTTAATCCATCTAACTAGTTAAGGGTCAAGGACCTTGCTCAGGGGCCCAGCAGTGACAGTTTGGTGGTGCTGAGAATTGATCCCACTTTGTATGAATGTTTTCTGGTACATTAGGCTTTCAACGATTAAGCCAAATAACTAATTCTTGGCATCAGTGCTGTCCTACTGCTGACTGATATCCACTTGATATGCGGAAACATTTCACACTAAGCAGTTTAATTGTAAAGCTGAGGGAAAACAACCACCTTATTGTTTTGTTTTTCATTGTGTTACAACTGAATATAATTTTCCATATTAGCGTTTCGAATGAAATTTCGGGTTATGTGACCAAAGGCACAGAACTCAAACTAGAACACACACACACACATGGATAGGAATGGGGGAGGGATGTTTTACAGTAGCTGCACTACCGATAGACTGAATTCTTGATGGTGTGTTAAATCTGAGTGGCAATGATTCAGTATTATTTTTCCTATATTTCACACAGACCAAATCAAATGAAGCAGTGAATCAGAGGGCTTGTGTTTGATACGCATCACTATTGGAATTGCCACCAAGTACTTTGGAGGCAGTGAGGTTCCCGCTGGCGGAAGTAATCAAAAGCAGGGTTCATTGATTATTAAACTGTCTGAAACAATACACCATGCTAAAATCTCGGTTTCAGTAGATTTTGCCCTTTTCTTGCAGCGTGTCTTTTCCTACAATGATCACCAACCCAAGAATCAATATGAGCACCAAACATGATGAGGCAATTAGTGTAACAACTGCAAATTAATATGTCAAAACCAGACATAGACAAAACAGCGAAGAGAGAAACTGATTACGACGTGGAATGAGTAGAATCATTCACTCATTCATTTTTCATCTTACACACTTATTTCCTAATTCTGGGTCACGGGGGTCTGCTGGGAACCTATTCCAGCGCACATAGGGCGAGAAGCGGAGATACACCCTGGACGGATCGCCAGTCCATCGACCTAATCTGCATTTTTTTGGACTTGTTTGCTACCAGCTACTATGCAGAGATAGAACGCGGGCTACATGTCATGGATTTATGACATCATACAGTCTGACATCATGAGAGCTGAGATCCTACATGTGACATGTACAGTCTGACAAAAAACACTTAAAAGATAGTAAACCATTTTTTTTTTCCATAAAACTTTCACTGAATGCTAGTCCTGTGTAAAAATTTGGATATTGGATATAGCTAATCCTTGCTAGTATTGCTATTAAATGACGTTTTAAAATGAATTCTGGTTAGTATTTAAATAAAACCCTCAGTGTGTGTCAATGTCTTTATCAATAGTATTTGCGAAAACATATGGCCAAAACATCTAGCAAGCATGGCGGAAAACTAGTATTTTCCCAAAAGTCTTGGGGATCATCAAGATGTTTTCTGGTAAAACTGAGACGAGCCTTTATGTTCTTTTTTCTCAGCAGCGGTTTTCGTCTTGGAACTCTGCCATGCAGACCATCTTTTCCCCCAGTCTCTTTCTTATGGTGGAGCCATGAACATTGACCTTAACTGAGGCAAGTGAGGCCTGCAATTCTTTGGATGTTGCTGTGTGGTCTTTTGTGACCACTTGGATCAGTCGTCGCTGCACTAATTTTGGGGCCGGCCACTCCTGGGAAGGTTCTCCACTGTTCCATGTTTTGGCCATTTGTGGATAATGGCTCTCACTATGGTTTGCCGGAGTCCCGAAGCTTTAGAAATGGCTTTATAAGCTTTTCCAGACTGATAGATCAACAATTACTTTCTTTCTCATTTGTTTCTGGATTTCTTTGGATTTCTGCATGATGTCTAGCTTTTGAGGATCTTTTGGTCTCATTCACTTTGTCAGGCAGGTCCTATTTAAGTGATTTCTTGATTGCAAACAGGTGTGTCAGTAATCAGGCCTGAGTGTGGCTAGAGAAATTGAACTCTGGTGTGATAAACCACAGTTATGGTTTAACAGAGGGGGGCAAAGAATTTCTCACACAGGGCAATGTAGTTTTGGATTCTGTTTACCCTTAATATTAAAAACCTTCATTTAAAAACTGTATTTTGTGTTTACTCATGTTATCTTTGACTCATATTTAAATTTGTTTGGTGATCTGAAACATTAAAGTGTGACAAACATGCAAAAAGCATAGAAATCAGGAAGGGGGCCAACACTTTTTCACAATGTGGTGGAGGAGGGGGGAACAATGAGAAGTAGAGTAAATACTGATTCAATGGAGGTGGGAAAAGGCAGATAGAGGGATGATAAGAGGGTTAAGGAAGAAAAAAAGAGAGAGGAGAAATGCAGATATACTTACTCTTGTGAAGATCCTGGCTGTCCCGCGGATATCATGCCCTGCCAAAACTAGAGAATTAGATACATAAATAGACAACAAAGCAAAGCCTTTCCACACTCTTTCTGCAGGACTATGATATTCAGAGGTTATGAGTGTTTGCCCACATCCTGTAAAACAAAGTGTACTATGTGCCATGCTGGCCTCCTGTTATCTGGACTATAACAGTGGTGTTCTTATCAGATGGGGACGTGTGCAGTGGTTGTGGGCATGGTGAGTGTGTGTGTTTAAGTGGAATTGGGCTGTCTTACCCCAGCTGCTCCGGGGAAGGCAGGTCGAGGGATGCCTGGCAAACCCAGCTTGTTGTGGATGGCCGTAGCTGAGACGATCTGTGCTGAGGACATGGATGCCATGCTCTGGAGGGCTTTGTCTTTCACGGTCTGATCCTGTACAAAAAGCGTTTAGGATTCAAAGAGAATGGCAAAAAAGGCCAACGCTAAAAGGAGTTAAATTTGTACAAAGACCAAGCCAGTCAAGTGAAAAGTTTCAAGGTGCATCGTTCCTCGGGCATAAAAGAAAAATGTCCACCGGAATAAGACCTGCCAATGTTCTAGCAACCGATTAGAATGTCTTTTGTACACCAAAACTCGCATTTGTTAGCTTTATGCATAAATATGTTGACTTTCGAGTTAGCATCATTGCCAGAAAACCATGACAAACAAAACGTTTTTAACAGACAAAAAGTATACCATAATAAACTAACCTCATTTTCTCCACTATGTTTTATATTTCTCTCGACATTGAGCCATCAAGGCTGACAAACAGTGTCAACAACACAAGACTATTATTGAATTGCATGGAGGACACTGTGGTTAAGAGTCTTTCTTTTTTATATACTCATTAACTTGAGCTTTAATCTTTTTTCACTGAGGTTAAAGTTTAACCCTGCAAACTTACATTCCGTTTTGTTTTCTATTCAAAGCCTGCTTACAATTTTGCGCACCTCAACGTGGTAAAGGTTAATTAACAAGCCTCGAGAGCCGGGGTCGCAAACCTGCGAGTGCACAAAGGCTACAAAAGACATCCTCCTCCACACCAACATGGTCTTATAAAAGTTTTTTTTAAATGCTATGAAATGTTAAAACAGCACAAAGAGCTAGCATATAATAACTCTGAAGTAGCAGGCAGAGCTGAAGGCAAGGGATCAAATAGAAAGAGGTGGGCATGAGCTGAAGGCAAACATGCTGACAGAACTGTGTGTTATGCGTGTGTATGTCCAAGTGTGTCACGGACAGGAAGAAGGCACGCAAAAGACAGAACACGAGACAACATACTTAGGACAAAGTACTTACCATGCTCGTCACCTAAACAGAAACAGACAAGGCTTCACTGTTATCGTACGCTTCACACACTCACCCACACACACTATTCACAGCATTTAACGACGACTGGTTAATTAGCAACTGGTTAATTTGATCAACTAAACCAATTATGGACCAAAAAGTCACCTACTAAGGACTGTTCTTTTATAAGTAGCCATGATTTGTTTCTACAATTCACAAAAACAAGGTGGAAAAAAACCCAAAGTGGATGTTCTGCAAAGAACAGACTAATTCGAGCTATCCTTACCTAACCCCTCTTTACAAGCGTAGTAACCAGAAAAGCATCAAAAAATGGGTCAAAATGGGAGATGTATTAGTTCCGTGTTCAAGGTGCAGGACTGCTAATTGGATGATCACTTTTCAATTTCCACCAAGTTTCCACTGTTGGGGCCCTTGGAAAGGCCCTTAACCCCTAATTACTCAGCTGCATAATATAAGTGCAAGTATAATATAAGCTCATGTGAATATAAGCCGCTCTGCATAATAGCAACTGCCAAATGTTTTAAATGCCAATAAATGTATGCACTCTACTCTGATAGTCAAGAACAAGAATCTGAGGCTTCAGATATAGACAAAAGAGTTGTCTATACAGTATCTGGTATGTAGTCTCACTTTTATTCGTATAATCATCTCTACACTTCTGAAAAGGATTTCTAATAAGCTGTAGAGATTTTTTTAATTTACCCGTAATAATATTAACGAGATCCAACAATAACTTTGTGCACTGTGTACTAGTTCTAAGGGGGAATAAACCACTTATTTTGGTAGAGATGTTTTGTTTGTTTCCAAAATGCTGGTTGTGTGGGTCAGCAGACTTTTCCGACGTCAACTTCATAGTCTTCAACCTCATCTCTTAAAAAAGTGGCAAAAATTAGACTACAAAGTATTCTACCGCATGTCTACCAGGTATATAAGGTTCCTGGATGATGCGCTTGCCCAGACAAACACTAAAGTACAATTTGCAGCGATTGCCGGTTTTCGGACTGAATGACTCCACACACATTTATGAATATATAAAGAAAAATTTGCATTGCATACATCTCCATTCAATATGTGTGAATAATACGTGATGCGCCTAAGAAATATTGTGGCAAGTTGGCCTGGGTCAACCCATGATTTATAATTTCTTACCAACAGTTGGGACCAGGCTGATGCGCTAATGATCATATTAAACAATGTTTTCAAAAACTGAGTTTTTTGTGTTTAATTATTTACCTGCCCATCAGGAGACCGCGGTTATCCACTAAAGACATGGCTGTTAACCCTCTATCACCAACCCACAAACTAACCAAAAGTTCAGATACAAGTGGGCAATTGGGTAACATTTGCAAGTGTGCTACTGGACGTTCCAGCTATTGCACCATCAAAGGTCAAGTAAACACAGGCAAATGTTAACTAAGCCCATTTATTCATCTTTTTTCTAAACTACTACCATTGTGTGCTGTGATACTATGTACATAATAGGTTTATAATATGGATTTTTGTGAATTCTAGAAAGACAATGATGAATAGTAAATAGAAAAGGCTGGTTTTGATGGGTATTTACATGTTTCAATGGGTAACATAAAATGTCAAGTCAAATGATGTGGAAAAGGTGTGGTTTAGACAAAGGTTTTTGGTATGTCTTCCAATCGTCAATATACACAGATAACAAACATTATCCATGAAGACTTTCATTAATGACTAAGATCTGTTAATGGATCAAAACATTCCTCTTTGCATTACACCATGTTTTTTTTTAGGAAACACGTGTTTTTTTAAGTGATGAATGATGTAATTTTGGTTGGAAGCTTTTGAAAACTGATGAAATAAGAACAGCTCTTAATAGTCGACTCTTGACTGACACTAGACTTTTGAGCTCTGCTATAAATGAATAATATCAATATTGAACATCGTAAAATCAGAGTCATGAGCTGAGCCATCTTTAAAGAAGATTTGCAGCTGATGATATGGAGACTTTAGATCATTGTGGCCACCTTTCATTACAAACTATCCCCTGAGAGCAGCACCATAATGACTGTCATTTCACTCAACATGTCTCGGATAAAGGGACGCCAGGACGGTTTACTCTAATGCACCGGGAGCCAGCTCAAATTCTTCCCTGCTTCTAATTTGCTTTAGATGAGAGGAGACAGAAAGCTGTACAAAAGGCGGACTGCTTCTAGTGAGCAGCCGTCGGTGGCCCTGAAAGATCAGCTATTCACAGTAGGGGGAAAAACGAGAGAGAGAGAGAGAGAGAGAGAGAGAGAGAGAGAGAGAGAGAGAGAGAGAGAGAGAGAGAGAGAGAGAAACACATGCACACAATCGTACAGGGACACAAATGAAGGTCATTAATCCTTCTAAGTATACTGGTAACTGTGGAAAAGAGTGCCAGGTAAAAGGGTTTATCATCTCTTTAAAAAAAAAAAAAAAGAGAGAGAAAAAAGGAAGTAAAGGAAAAGGGGGGGTAGAAAAGTCAGGTAAAAAAAGAACTGATAACCATCAACATCACTACCATTCAAAGGTGACCCCTTAAATAACAGGTTGATTTAAAAAAAAGATTTAAAAAAAACTTCCAGAAAGATCAGAGGTAGCCTCTAAGGGACATAAGGAATAGGATAAAGTATGAAGTGTGTGTGTGTGTGTGTGTGTGTGTGTGTGTGTGTGTGTGTGTGTGTGTGTGTGTGTGTGTGTGTGTG
>JAOTRA010000003.1:2612583-2624644 GCA_026260255.1 Pseudolaguvia tuberculata | reverse complement strand
GTGTGTGTGTGTGTGTGTGTGTGTGTGTGTGTGTGTGTGTGTGTGTGTGTGTGTGTGTGTGTGTGTCTGTGTGTGTGCAGAGTTGCTTCTTACCTGCTTTCTCGTCCTCGTCTTCCCGGTTCGGAGTTTGATGTATCTGGCAATCAGCTCGTTTCGTCCTGAAAGTGAAACGAAGACATGTTTGCGCTGTCGTTCTGCACATGGTGCTGTTTTCTGTCTCTCAAACGAACAAACATGTCATTTAAATGCAAACGCATGCCACACACGCTATTAGCATGAAAAAAGCCGCGTGACTCTAAAGCCTTACAATTTAATCTAATTTCAGGCCCAATTTCTTCAAAGCTTCATGTCGTGAAAGGAAACAGACCCCAATGTTCATAGTGTTACAGCTCATAATGGCCAAGAAAATATGCCCATTTAACACAGTGCTGTTCTCGCTAAATTATAATTAAAGCATGGCTTTGTAGTGATTTCCAATTAATGGCAGCCCCAAACATTCTTCTGCCCGTGGCTCACCCCTAAGTGCCCAAGCGAGGCACAATGACCCCCTGCTTAGCCTTTTCATATGTTAATAACATGCCGCCACCTCTAAACTATTACGCAAATTATAGGTATCGAGCCGCTTTAATTACATGTCCAGCTATAGCCAATGGTTGCCATAGAATTGTTGATTTTTCATTGGATAGCTGGGCCAGTGTAAGATAACCAGCTTTTATAAACAGGCACAGTGTGAATGTGGAGTACAGGCTTTACTTTTACATTCAACTAGTAAGCTAATTTTGAGCTTTTGCAGTGTACAGTATTGACCAATAATTGTTCGTCGAGCCGATCAGTAAAGGATTTGCTAATCCGATTTGAACTAAACATCCCAGAGATATTAAAGACTATGTATGAACACTATGTATGAACTAGACAGTAGACTTCAGTACAGACAATGTTGCCGACTGTGGCAACGCTGGGGTGTGTGAAATGAGGCCACGGATACACACGTGAGGATTGCAGCCTTTGCCTGCTGTGTACAGGGTGAGTTTGCTGTGTTCAGGTGGGCAAGATGAAAGCCAGCAGGTCTGAGTAATGTCTCTTGAGCTTCTGCCATTACACACCTGTCATGTGAAAAAGAAGCTCTCTCTTTCCCCATCTGTGTGTAAGTGTAAGCACTGTACTTTACTAGCTCAATCAAAAACTTCTGTTCCCTCGGACAGTTAACGTCACACACTCCCCAGCTAAGCTACGTGCTACTTGAACAGAACAAAACTGTTCAAAAAGATTTAGTCATCTAGTTAATCCAATTTAGTGAATTTTTTTAGCAGTTAAAAACATTTTTTAGGGTATTTATGATCAGTCTAAAAATTTCTCTCGGGTGAAGGCAACAGGGGAAAGAAAAGGCACTCGGAGCCCCACCCAACAGGTGCGCACGGCTGTCTAGCCCCAGGACACTGTGTGTGTGTGTGTGTGTGTGTGTGTGTGTGTGTGTGTGTGTGTGTGTGGGTTTCAGATGAGTCAAAGTGCAGGGCCAGTCTCGCCTACTTCTTCGTTAAGGCCGTACACACAGTCATGTGACTCAAGAACAAATAAGCAGCATCTGGGAGATCTGCAGTTTCAGCCCGCCACCCCAGCATGCCTGCACTGTAATCTCTCCCAGATGAAGCCAGGGCCCTCGCCACTTTCAATAATTCACACACTGTGTACACATAACATGACAATAAGGCCCATTCATGCAGACGCCCCATTCCTAGATCAAAGCTCACAATCGGCCAGCTGTAAGCATGCTTACTGCTGAATAATTCATTCTTTTCACCGGCTTGGAGGGGAAAAAAAGCCACTGTGCTCAGCAGGACTGTGGCAGTGTGCTTTCTCTCCTATGTTTGCACTGCATAACAACTCTGGCACAAAGAGAAGTGCACAAAAAGAGGCAGGCCAAATTCAAGACCTCCAAATCCCCTACCACACAAGCCTAAACACCATTAAGCTGGCAAAAAAAAGGAATTCTGTATGTCTTATAAGCTAATCAGGACTATTTTTTAAGTGTAAAGCCATAACACGTGGCCCGCGTTACCCTTGTTTAACAAAAAGAGAGGCCGAATCAGCCATGTTTAACGTTACTTTCCTTAGAGACAAATAAGAGTTTTTAAGTTCAATCTATTCATTGGTATAGGGACATTGAAACCGCCAGGTTCTGGAAACCTAAGAAATTTGGGACATTCTGGCATAGCTTCAACTTTTTATAAGCACAATCTTTTCCACACACTTTGCTTTCCATAATATTTGACACATTAACATTACCACTAGCCCTGAGATTTTTATCTATCAGCTAGTTCTCCATACTCGTACCTCTACTGTTTCCTTTAGAATCTGTCAGGTGGGGAAACGATTTACGACGGCAGTATTTATGAGGTCATTCTAATGAGTTCTATCTTTTGGTAAAGAGTGAAAAAGTTTTCTTCATCCTTTTAGGTAAGAGAAAAAGTTTTGGTATCTGGATAAATCTTGGCGGTCTGGAGACATATCCATAGCCCTCCAACATCAGTGGTTCACAATAAAGCCTTGAGGTACCTACTCCACCCAGATTGGCTTCCAGCAGCTGATTTTTCTTTCTATTAGAAGTACAGCTCTCTTTTCCTTCTGAGTCTGCTGGACTACCTCCCTTTCCCTACTTCCCTACTCCCTGTTGAGGTGGCTTTCAGGAAACTCTCCACAGAGCAGAGACTCCCTTTGCATTTATCCTTCATATGCAGAGAAAAGAAACCTCAAAGCTTTCTGTGCTTCCATTGGAAGTGGTTTCAATTCCGGTCGGGGCTCTTTCTGGAAATGAGGCGGAGCACTGATTATCTGCACGGTTTGAGGCTGGGATGTGGAAGATTGCTGTGTGGGGGATAGCTAACTGGTTTTATTGAAAAGTTCCCTCTCTTTTCCTTTATCCCTCCCTGACTCCCTGCCTGCCTCTGTCCAAGCCCTCCCTCAATCAGTCGGGTTTACACAGCTGCTTGGTCTGCAAAGCTACACTTGACTACCCCCATCGCAGCTCGCCTAACCTCCAGCCCCCTCCTGTTAGCCGGCATGATTTACAATGCATTCACTTTCCACTGGCACTTTCTGACCATGTTCCATCACACTCCATTCATATGGGGAGGAGGGGGGGGGGAGGTGTTTAACTGGACTACTTTTAATTCACTCCTCTGTGAGTTATTTCCTCAAGAGTTTTTTTATTCTTTTTTTTTTCCCCCAAAAAAACCTGTACAACTGACACAGAAAAAACAGATTTTAAAGTTGTGGTTAATTTTAAAGCACAATTTGTAATATTAATTAACATGTCTAAACTCGCCCAGCATTTGAAGTCAGCCCAAGTCTTTAACTCAAGTGGCTTGAAATGAGCGAGTCATTACAGTAAATATAGGAAAATGTGCCACATTATAAACTTCATAAACACCATCACTCCAGTTAAAAGACTGTTGTTTAAGCTCCAGGTTCTGGGAATTAATTAATTGGTGGTCTAGAAGATCTACAGATTTGTCTCCTGGATTAAGTAACACGTGGCATAATCCCTCCTTTTCCCTTCTAGGTCTCAGCCATAGCTATAGCCTTAACCCTCAGCCACCTCTACCAATGCCAACACTAATATCCGTCTTCTACTATAAGAGGATGAAGGAAACCCGCCATTAATTCTCTACCCAAGGAAAGGGGGGCAAATACGATCCTATCCTACACCCTGCCATCACAACAAAGTAGAGATGATTTATAAGCTGAATTCTTGTTTAACTGAAAACAAAATATAAGAATTTTTTTGCATTCTATTATTGCAAAGATTTGAATTGTTCTGCAGCCTTATTTGGCAAATGACTTATTTCAGCACTTTTGCTTAAGGAATGGCCATGTTTATATTGTCCAGAGATGATGTCAATCCATGCTGGATCACGCAAGCCCAGAGTGAGCGTCTGCCAGTGGCACTTACAACACATGCAAGGCATCACTTCATGTAGCCTTTTCCCCCTTACACAGCACTCTATAAGGCACTGCAAAGCTTTAGTTGAAGCCCAAATCCAAATCGATCATTACTTCTTGATAAGTTGTAAATGGGTAAATTTAACTTGTGTTAGAAGAATCTTATCCATTTTATATAACCACATATAAATGACAGGCAATTAAGTGCAGTGGTGTCTTAATGGTTAAGCTGCTGCGTTGTTTATTGGAAGACCTGGTTTCCGCCACTGCCGGGTCTTTGAGAAAAACCCTTAACTCTTCCTCTCCAATGTGCACAAGACACTGTTGTCAAGACACTGCAGTATTTTTCAGAATACGTATTTACAGTGAATCTCAATAATGTTAATACAGAAACATTAAATCAGACTGATTAGTTCACAGTGGTGGCGGCTGACCGGTTTCTGTAAGAAGTTCCATCCCATACCAAACCCCTGCTTTTCTGTCATGTGTGATAAATGACTCAAGGGTCTTGGGCTTTCATTTGCATTAGAATGGGCTAAACCAACGATATAGTGGAATTCAGGCAACCTTAAAACATGGGTTACCGTTAAGTTTGTATGGTTGAGTGTATTGGTGTAAGAATGAAAGGGACAAAAAATGTTTTGCAAATGCTACAAGCAAAAACATGTATTCAAAAAATAAGAGAAACTAACTGGTGTCCTGGAAGCGAAACATGACAAACAAACCCAACAATAATATATTGCAATTGTCGGCTTGTTTATAAAAATTCACATTTGACACGAATTGATTTTCAAAGCTTTTAACAACAAACAAAGCTAAACCAGTCAAAACATCAACTCAATGATGTTTAGAAAAGCCAAACAAGAAGCATGAGGTCTTCTTCTTCAATAAAAATGACTTAAGAGGTTCTGTAAGTTAGTACATGCTGTTCTTGGGCATAATAAAAAAAAGGAAAAAAAGGAGGGCAAGAGCTCAGTGCACCCAACCGATGAAATTTATTTAGAAACTGCACTGGATAACAGCTGCTGATCCCAACATCTGACTTCTGCCAACCAGCTGCCGATTAGAACTAGCTTAAGTTCCCAAATGGTGGGGCCACAGGCTTTAGAGAATGGCTTCAAGGCCAAAGTCGCCACGCCCAATGCTTTGGCAGTCACACCCACTCCAGTCTTTATTTTTGGGGTCACAATACAGCAACTTCCAGTCACCCTTGCATTAACAAACTCAAAGTTCAAGCTTATATGTTTTTCAATGTGATCCGTTGAACTGTTGGGAGTTACTTAGGCCAGGACCTCTTTCCATCTGTTAATGGCTGTGGGGAGAAATCTTGTGAAATTTCTAAATGTTGATTATAAATACTTGTTCTGGTGGCTTAATGGTTGAGGTGCCGAGTTGTTGATCGGAAGACCTGGGTTCAAGTCCCACCACTCCCAAGAAAGACCTAGGCTCAAGTCCACCACTGTTGGATCCTTGAGCAAGACCCTTAACCCTTCCTGTTCCAGGGGCGCTGTACAATAGCTGACCCTGCGCTCTTACCCCCAACTGAACTGATATGCGAAGAAAAACATTTCACGATATGTTATACTCTGTATAAGCATGTATGTGACAAAAATGTAATCCCCTTCTTCTCATTTACACCATAGTCTGTTGGTTATTAATGCAAAAGTTTTATAAATCTTCTCAACGTTATTCTTCATCTGTTTTCCAAAAAGGCATGTTTCTTTGTGGTTTATCTTAAAGGTGGTGAGTAACTTTAGAATTGAAAGGACTGGAACAAAATCTTCTTCTTGTATTTCAAAGTCTCTTGAAATTAGACTGACTCTGCACAGCTCCTCTATAATCCCCACAAGTCTCTCAAGGACTCATAGAGCATAATTTCCTGGCCAACCAAGCAAAAAAAGTTTTATGAAAAACACAACAAAACCACTTCAACCCAACCGCACATCAGCCAATAGATGAAGACTGGTGAGAAAATACAGCACCAGCTTCCTCTGACATTCAATCCAGAGCGTTTAAAAAGGAAGTGACTTGGTGAAGCTCCCAGCTGTGGTGTAGAGAGTTAACAGCGAGCAAAATGTACTACATGCACAAGAAGTAACCACTAATGTTTCACATTCCACCCTCACACCTTCTCACTATGTATACCACTCAATCACTGCCACCATAAAGAATGCTATTGTGCAGCAAACAACAGCGAGGTATGCGAGACAGCTCTGCGAGTATTCCTGGCTACCAGAGAGGTGAGACAGCAAGCTGCAAGCTTTCTTTTAGTCGTACAACCTCCTGATAAAAGGTCAGTTATGAGATAAGTTACTATAAAATAAAATGTAGAGTCAGGGTAAGATTTAAGACTAAATAATAGATCATCTGTCTAATGAGTCATGCCTGGCGGCAGATCATTTCAATTCTCTATTAAAAGACACTTAAGTGTAATGAATACCCTTCCAAAAATCAATATAAAGTTTCCAAACACAAAAATGGAATCGATAGTTAACTCCTGGTGACCCGGGTTAATGCTAAAAGCCTGAATTATGGACTTCAGACAGAAGAAGAGTGTCGAACGGCTGGGGATTAATGATGAGCATCCATTGTGCAAACAGGCAAGCCAACGGCACAAATCTGCAGGTGCTCACCCCAAGCCTTCCCAAGACAGAGAGGATTACATTAGACGACCTCTCGTAAATCCCCAGAGCACAGCCGCAGGTGGGGAGGGTATTCGACTTGGCCGTGTTTGCCCTTTCTCTCTCCTCTCCTTTCCTCTCCTCTCCTCTCCTCAGTGTTTGTCAGCAGAGCTGAGGCCACTTCAAACCTTGCTGAATCTGCACAAGCTCCCAGAAGGCCAATTAATGCAGCCAGTCCTCGATGGCCTTGCTCTATCAATTAGGAGGCGCAAGTGCATCATCATCATCATCATCATCATCATCATATACATTAATGTTGAGGCAGGTCTGGTCAGGGGGAGTGAAAAGAAAGAGACACAGAGAAAGCGAGAAAGGAAGAGAGAGGGAGAGAAGGGGAAACGCAAGGCAGTAATAAGGTGTCCCAAGAGGAACCAGAGAAATGGAGGAACTCAAGTCCTGCTGATGTGTGAACACGCCACCGACTAGCACCTCCCAGCGCACACACAGTCAGACGCAGAGTTAAATCAATATTTTCAATCTCTCAGGATCAATCCTGCATCTGAACATGAAGAGAAACCTGTTAGCAGTCACCAATATGTGTAAATGAAAAGCCAAACTTCATGACCCTGATGCACACACACACACACACACACACACACACACACGTTCAAAGCTCTACAATTCCCGAGCTAGTTGCTTCAGGTCCCAATCAATGTCAAACCCCTTAAGCGAAGCTTTACAGCTGCAAATTGCATAGGAATTTCTCTCTTTTTTTCTTTACTTTGGCTTTAAGAATTTTGAATCGGTCCTATACCCACTCTGAGTCGCAGTAGCTTCCTGTAGTAAATTTAGTAAATGACTGTTCAACGAAGACTAACAAACAGTAAAATGATAATGGATCAAGTTGTGTAAAAGACAGCAAATCCTTTATTTAGATTTAGTTATAACATAAAAGCAGCCAATCAGATCTAAACAACCGGAAACCTGTTGCAGAAAAGGTTCAACTTCTCAGTTTCTTTTATGCTAAGCAATAATCAATCATCTGCGCGCACTGATAAGCCGAGTCCCAGCAAACCCAATTCCAAAAGACAAGTAGCAAAAAGTTATAGTTTTCATTTTTAATAGTAATCAAAAAGTAGATTTCATTAAATAAGTCAAAGTAAATGCCTTTATGTGTCACATAGACTTTGTATAACCCCAGGATCAACACTGACACAGCATCCCTGGCTGCTGTTGGTGGGCTTTGAACCCAGGTCAACCGTTTCTTCAGATCAACAACCATTCGTGCTTAACAATTATTTACAACTACTTTAGACAAATTTTACACATCATGAGTTAAACTTTAGAAATATAATGTATATGGTGAATAGCTGTTATTGAGTTAAAGTTAAAGGTCCAACAGTGGCAACCTGTTAGCTTCAACTAAAAAGCAACTTTCTAAGTTAAAAAAATGTATTTTACACTGTTGAGCTCATGATAATTATAAAAATGAACATGTGAGTCATTCAGGGTAGGTTTTTCTTGACGGTGCTGTTATGTGGTTTTTGTACTCTGGCTATTTACTTGATAAAAAGTCCAGACTGAAGTACAAACATTTGACACTTCTGGACAAATTAGAAAGCTTCCTTTAACTGCCGTAGCTTTAGCCGAGTTTATATGATAAGTGCAGGCAGTTGTGCTAATAGAGCAATATGTGATTTCTCAGCACATTCCATATTGACGAGGAACCGGTGGGAATCTCGAAGCCGCACATTGCTTGCAAAGCAAAAAAAAACAGACAACGACCTTCTGAGAGAGGAAAATCAAGCAGCCTGTCTTTGGTGTGTCTGGAATTCATTAAGGAACCGAATCTCGGATGGGTTGCTTTTTTTAAACTCATGTCAAAGGCTAAAACTGATTGAAGATGGAAGAAACAAAGTTCTTTCAGTTCTGGGGTTTACAAAATCTTATAAAAAAAATATGGCTTGTCAATAAGATTACATCTCGCAGTGTAACCAAACAACAGAAACGATTGCCGTGGGGAATTTGGTCAAAGGTGGGCAGTCAAGCATGGGATGGGTTGGCTAACTTGAAGCAGATGTGCTATCCGTAGGTGAACGTGAGAATAACGCACTTTAAGGAGACGTGGCTGATAATTTACAATGTCACATCTGAAATTACAGTTGCCGGTTGATTGGCATCGGAATCCTGTCCTGCATCTTGTACATAGAAATTTTAAATGAAATGTCAGGCAATGTTTTTAAAGAATAAAAATATCAGCAGTCACAAAAACAAAAATTCTGCATTTCGCAAACATGAGAAGCCTTAAAAATCTGACAATAGTTAACTGTTTTGATTATATATATACATCAAAGACAGATAGAGATTTAAGTGGTAGATACATTGGTGTAATGGAAAGATGGATGGACACAGGATTAATTTACCTTTTTTACTGATTTAGATTGACATTAATGTTTAATTAAAACCCTTAGTTGCCGCTGATGATCTATTGTATCTTGACCCGTGTATTGTATAGTGAGTCCCTTGGCAATATACAGCCTAATATAATGAATCTAATAAAAAGTTGTAGTATGGATATATCCCGTTTATTAATTCAACCTGTTGCCTCAGTAAACGGTTTTTGCACAGGAAAACAATAATTGCAGTGTAACCGAAAACGTGTCTTTCTTGTGCCGAAAAGCAAAGCCTCTTCTGAGCCACAGTGGCGTGCCGATAAAAGCGAGAGATTATATAGGAGGTGTTTGGTTGTGTGCGTGTATGTGTATGTGTGTACGAGACCGAAGTTCTCCAGACTCCATTCGCGGAGTGAATGCAGGTAGCAGAGGGAGCCTGAGCGGATCCCAGAATTCCTCATTATCCTCACAGCGGGTGGCCGGGTTTGCGGCAGCGGTCCACGGGGGTGGCCTGGCTCGCTTATTACGCTTAACTGAGCCACAGCAGCTCTGCAAACCAAGTGCCACTTAGTGCCCGTCTGAGACTGCCGCTTGGCACTGATGAGATGACTGAGTGCGTGGCGTGTCAGTTGCAGGGCAAAAACAAATGCCTCATCAAAGCGGCACGGAAAGCAGGTCTGATTTGTGTTTAACTATTATGCACGCACCTCCATCCTCGTCTTTCAGCTTTGGTCCGGGTCCGAAAAATAGCACTATATGATTAACGCTTGCCACCTTCTAAGCAAACAGATGCACTGTAAAAGACTGCTCGGGTGGCCATGGACTGATAGCAGCCGCTAAAAGCACCCAGTTCCTGAAACAGATGGTCCTTTCACACATAATAATCATAACAGCCTGCATGTGCTCCTGAGCATCATCCAAAACATACTGTGATATTTAGACTGCTTCGAGGAAGGAAACTCTGTAAAGCTGCTTGTACACCAGATGCGCTTTGAATTTTTTTTTTTTATATACTTTTACATTGTATGAAAGGATTAGAATACAATCTTGGCTGATTATTAGACCACAGAACATTTCTTCATGTCAGATTAAAGGAACGAGTAAGGACCCTCTCAGGGTTGATCTGATATTACAGATAATCAGTATAAATCACTGCTTAAGTGATGGATCTGTGCTCAGGTCTAAGACAAGACCATAAGCAGAAACTTGTTTCCAAGTGTGTCTGAGGTAAGAACGATTTTCATGACTGTTAGGTTTTAGTCTGTTCGGAAGTGGTGGCTTAGTGGTTAAGGTGTTGGACTGATACCAGAAAGACCGGGATTTGATTTCCAGCACCACCAAGCCACCACAGTGGGCCCCTGAGCAAGGTCCTCAATCCCCAGTGGCTCAGTTGTACAAGTAGGAGATAAATGGAAGTAGTTCTGGATAAAGGTATCTTCCAAATAGTGTAAAAGGTAAATGTTTTGTTTAGATTCTCCCCCTTAAGCCGGCGTGTGTCTGGGCTTCTCAATCAAATTTCATCTTTTCATCTGTCATTTTTAGCTAAGCGTTGAAGCAACAGTTATATTATGGTGGTGACGCTAGTTAAACATTCGGAAACTGATCCCAACCATAGAATTGTGAGAACCTTGGTACAGTGTAAACCTTGTTAAAGAACCAAAAAGCGTGACAAAATTTTCACTGACCAAGGTGCTTGATAAATCTCCAAGCCACATTAGAGACAGGGGCTTACAGGGGTGCATTATTCTAAGCAATTTAACACAAGGCGCTCCAGCATGCACAATAACCCCCATTAAATACATTTTCTCTGATCTCAATGTCCCATTTTGCTTTTCTTGTCATGTTTCACATCTGGCCATGTGTACAGTGATGTACTCCAGAGGGTATGTAATTGCCTGCGGCCAGGCTGAATGGAGGCAGGTGAATTATGTAAGTGTTAGGTCTTTCGTTGCTGAGGGTTTTTGCCTCTCTCTTCCATTTCCCCCCTGTGCTTCTCTCCCCACAATGCAGTGGTTGTGATGGTTTTTTGCACTGCTGTCACAATTAACCTCAGAGGCTGGGCAGGGAGCCAACCGCCAGCCCTTCAGGTAAACAGTACGATAAGCTTAGCTGCAAAAAAATTAGACATTGTTTTGAAGCGAGAGACAGTTGCTATAGTAACTGTTGCTAATTAACTGTATTCAGCCAGGGGAACAAAGGGCTTAAAGGCACTCAGGACAGCAAAGTGCACATGTGCAATCCCTCTCTTTTTGTTGTTCGAATACCTGCGTCTCTCCCTTAATCTTTCTCCACCCCTTAGCGCATGCTCGGAGAGGTACAACAGCCGGCCTGTCAAAGAGGGACACCAATTGTGGTCCGTGTCCGAAGCTTCGCCTCCGTAAAACAACAACAACAACAACAACGACAAAAAAAAAAAACCATCGAATTGTCCTGGGGCCAATCAACATGCTTCATCAACTTTGAGGGCCACTTGAAGTGGATCTCATCAGCTCCGCTGGTATTCTGGATGAAAGGACTACCAGAAACAGTATTTTAATAAAGCAACGACAAAAAAGGAGGCCACTTAAAACAATAATACACAAAAGCCAGCTATTTAAATCCCTACAGTAATGACTAGGCTTATATAAAGGAAACGATAAAAATAAACATGCACTCAAATATAAAAGGACTGGTGAACAGAAATGATGTTACAAATACAAATACATATAGAAACAGGAGCCCCACTGTTCCATTTCCTTCTTCAGGAGAACATTTACGTTTACAGTCATGTTCTAAAGTACAGTTATGTGCACAGAATAAAAACCATGATTAATAAAATGAACATACAGCTTCTGTTTTTTTATCCTACTAGAAAAGCTTACAGTGGTTTTAATTTGGCTACTACTTTCAATTCATTCATTTATTTATTTATCCATTCATTCATTCATCTTCTAACCCACTTATTCATTGGGGTCTGCTGGAGCTTTTCTAACCGTACATACAGTAGGTCGAAAGACAAGGGTACACCCTGTACAATGAAAAAGGGATTACATTTTTGTCACATACATGATTATACAGTACAACATATAGTGAAATGTTTTTCTTTGCATATCCCATCTTAGTAAGTTG
>JAOTRA010000003.1:2598459-2611416 GCA_026260255.1 Pseudolaguvia tuberculata | reverse complement strand
TAACTTCTAAAGCCATTCTACAGACAACCATCCGATGCTGTTTAGCTACACTATCCCCTGCCACCACTTTACAATCCACAATCTCTTTCAGGTTACCTCTCCTGCACAAAATATAGTCCACCTGTGTGCAACTTCTTCCACTCTTATACGATCACAAGGCTCTCCATTGGAGAATTTTTGGAACTATTCAATTTATTACAATTACAGCATTTGGCAGACAACCTTATCCAGAGCGACTTACAACGGAGCAATTGGGGGTTAAGGGCCTTGCTCAGAGGCTCGCAATGGTGGCTTGGTGAAGCAGAGAATCGAACCCCGGTCTTTCTGCTATTAGTCCAACACCTTAACAACCAATTCACCACTTCCCAGATTTATGAAAAACATCTGGGAATGTATTTAATGTATTATAAAGGTACCTTTGAGGTGCTGGGAATCAAACCATGATTTTCCATTAGCCACTTAACATCCCCTTAACCAGTGAATTCCTGTTGAAGATTTTTTCAGATTTGATCAATGATTTTTAATCCCTAGTTTATGTGGCATTGCAGACATTGTTTCCAAGGATACATGTACGTGTTTAGTTGCTATTAAAAACGCAACAACATTTTTTTTATTGCCACAAACATCATTGTATGCCGTATAGTGCTAATAGTGCACTAATTGTGTATTGTGCTCACAACGAATACATGTGTACTATGTAGAGTCTAGTATTACAACAGTGGCTGTATTACAAACATGTTCTTCGCAAAATCAACAATCTAAATGGAGTTAGCCAATTATCGTGATCATTAGTATAACTAGCATCTTTATACTACAGAACCTAAGCCTAAACGATAAGTAAAAAAATATGTTTTTAAATAAAGCAATAAAAAGAAACAAATGTTTTTATTTTTGGATAAAAGTCAGTCAATTAATTGTATGTTGCTCTAATTAACCAATGCTAGACTTGATGATTGGCAGATTTCTTTAAACTCTTGCCAGGGGCGTCTGGTTCATTTTATTAAATAAAAAATATCCTACAATTAATATTAAGAGTTAAAAATAGAATGCAACAGTGTTGATTCGGAGGAATGACACGGACATGCCCAATACAGGTGTGAACTCGTCCTGTCATTTGCACACACAAAACATATGAACAAATTCTGGATTTTTAATTTGTCAGGCCTCCCCACCGACAGACGGCCCTGCTTGTTTTGACAGTTGTAACGGCCCTTGTTAATGCTTGAGCGAGTGCATGGGTCACAGTTCACGGTGTGATGGTTTTGGCACTAGGAGTCCAGCGACAGCTGCATGGCTGAAAGACGAGCCCGGCCCCTACAAAGAGCTCAGAGCCGCAATCTGCCGCCTTCAGCTCTCCTCCTTTCCCGCCAAACTAGTTTCGGCACTGAAAGTATGGCACAGTGCCGGAACAAAACAACACCCACACTCTGGCTTTCAGACCTGCCCTCTCTGGTCTTCTATCTACAATCAACTTCTGGGGGTGGGGGCACGCACAGGTGGAGGTTTCCAAGTCATTCCTAATGTCTATAACTAGGAAAACAGGCCGTTGAGTCCACATACAATCAGACACTCATAACATCTGGCACAGCTGACCTTTGCTCAATACTTACACCGTGTAATGGGTCACACTGGACCGAGACCAACAAGCAACCTTCACAAACACAAATAGACTCACTTAAAATAGCACATGACACTAAGCACTCGTTATTACAGTAACTTATAACAGTTAATATAAAAAATATTTTTTGGGATATATCTTATTATTGAACATTTTGTCTACAATTAGTATCTTTCTATGATGTACAATATAAATATAAATACAACCTATAACATTTCAAAGAAAATTCTTTTTATTTTTTTATATTTGTAAGTATTTCTACTTACATGAGTCTAGCACATAATGGCAGTCTTCTTTAAAAACTTTCTGCTTATTACATATATTACATATATAATAATATTGATCTCAATATTTTAATTTCTATATATTCATGTATATTTTCGATCAGCATGTGTTGCCCTAAAAACCTCAACTTTTTATTTATGTGCATTTCAAAAAGTTGCTATCTTGAAATCAATGAGAGCTGGCGGCTCTTTTACTTGCCGTTAATCATTTAAAACTCGCCAGGCCAAGCCATTTGTCATGCTTTAAAGCGAGGCAGAGAGAGAGAGAGAGAGAGAGAGAGAGAGAGAGAGAGAGAGAGAGTGTGTGAGTGAGTTTCTCTGGCACTTCTGGTGTACAAGGAGAACGAGGAGGGGTTCCTGTGCGTGTGTGTGTGTGTGTGTGTGCGCGCGCCTTTGTAGCAGCAAATAAGCGTCATCGTTGCGACTCCTAAACATTACATTTCATTTGGTCGGAGAGGTCACATGACAGCTGCAAAGGACGCCCCCTGAGGGCCCTAAGCTCTCACTTGAAACTGACAGGCAGCGAGAGACTATGCAAGAAAATATGCTCTTTTTCCATGACATCATCTAGCCCGGGTTTTTTTTTTTTAAAAGGTGGTGGGTGGATGAGTGCAAGTAGAGGGAGAGGGGGCACAGCTGGTGGCAGCCGTGGTGCCATCTGCTCCTGACTAATAGTTCATGCTGCTTTACTTATAGACTTCGAGCTCTTCACATCGGCCAGCAGATAAATACGAGCGCTGAGGTCTGCACAGGCCAGACAGGCGAACACATTCATTTACGAACTGACGATTAGTCTCCTTCCCTCCTCCAATAGCTGTGGAGATTATTACTTTAACCAATCAGATCTGAGCTCTATTTAAATCACATTATCTTTTCTGTTCATTCCTCTTTTTTTTTTTAACTAAGCCGAGCCTTTAACTGATCTGTCACTCATCCTAAAACTCATCTGTTAGGAATCGCTGTCATCAGGGGCCAGAGCGACCTGTGGTAATTCATTGACTGAATTATTCTCATATTCATCATCCACTCATTGTTTCCTCTGTCTAATTTCTCACAGCCCAACATCCCCTTCTGGATTGAGCGTGTTGCCCAGCAGGGTGGAGGTCACCTAATGGGGGGCATGTCACATGAACTCCACTGGCCTAATTTAATTTAGAATATTTTAAGGAAGCTGCCTAATTAGCTGTAATATTCCTAGTGAGAAATCATTTATGAGCCACTGGCTGCAACATCATCTTGGCTTTATCTCTACATTAAGACTATTTAGGTTGTGTACTGGCAACATGATACAAACCATAATAAAATACATCATGATATATTGCAATACAATAAATATTGCAATACATTGAAAATAAATTCCCGCCATGTTTTGCTTCTAAGGCAATGGCCGTATGTGTGAGCAACAAGTACAGCCCTAACTATAAGCTAGTGTAAAACTGTTTTTTTGTTTATTTACATCAAAAACAATGACAGCAAATAACTTTTAAACGTGGGCTTAATAGAGAATTATATCAACTGTCTTCAAAAAATTTACCTTAAGCTTAACCTTAAACTTTTTACTCAAATACTTAATTAAAATCAGGGGTCTTACCATACATCTTGCCTTCGTCAGAGAGAATTATCTTGCGACGGCCACAGGGTGGGTAGATAGCCAGCGCTTCCTGGAAGCTCTGTTCGATGTCAGGGCTCCACACACCCTCAGCATCATTGTCCATGGGCTTCTCGGCAGAGTCGCTCATCCTTTCCATGTCTTCGGCAGGGCTTTCGCTGCCGCTCCAGCTGCTGGGATCAATTTTGGCAGTCGGGACCTCCAAGCCGAAGCCTGGAGCACACTAGGGTGAGACCTGAGAGGAAAGAGAAAAAACATCAGAAGGTGAACAGAAGTCATGTGTTACGTCTTGATGTGTTATACTACTATTCTAACACTAAAATTGCCCCAAACTTTCTATTTTAGCTGTAATTAAAGCTTAACATTAGATTACCTTACACCATTCACTGTAATATTCAAATAATGTTGTAGTTAAATAATAATAATTTGTCTGATCCTTAATTACTAAAACCAGCTGTTTGGGTGGGAAAAAGCACTTGGCCCTGTAGGACAAGAAACTGTTGAACTGCGACACTTGAAAATACCACCGTTGCCCCCACTGTCTTATTTGTAAAGAGGGTATCTGTATAGGCACTCCTTAGGCAGCTCTTGTACCCTTTAGTCAAACAATGTCCTATTGGAAGAGGAACTCCAGGGCAGCTGTTTAGAGCAAAAGCATTTGCTAGTAAATGCATGTTGTATAGTATCAGCATGCTAAAACGATCATAAGTAATTAAAAATGTATTTATATTATCATGTGTATAGGGAACACATGGAAACATCTGTACTCAAACAGGAGAGGAATCCAGGCACAGTGTGGGAACACAAAGTCTTAAATTAACATGCTTTTGCTCCTGATTATAAAAAAAACTACTTCAACAAAACAGTAATTTTTAAATGTTTCCTTTTTATTGCTCCGGATGGCAAAATGCACAACATGTAAATATCAAGTGGTAACGCTAAAGGGAAACACTAAAAACCGTTACAGTCACATCAAAACAAAGAACAATTTCTATTCGCTATACTTGGCAGAAAAACATAATAAATTCTTTTCAAATAGCGTATCGCATATCGCACTGTTTAGTAGATGGCCTTTTTCTTTAATATCGCGTAGCCCTACTTTAACCACTTGGCCAAAACCACCTGGCCTCTTCTGTGAAACAGCAGACGCTCTTCTCTAAAAGGCCTTTACAGACAAGCCGATTTCAGCCCAGCTGTCCGTCCCCTCAAACCGCCCCTTAAATCTGGACGGAAATCATGTCAGACGCTTTTACTCACAAAACATCTAGCGGAATATGAGGAACAGTTAGTTTGGGGGAGGGGGGGGAGGGAAGAGAAACAACTAGAACCTGGTTTTCCTGTTTTGATTTGGTTAAAGACAAGGTTTTTATTAACTCGACTGAGATCGACTACACCGCCAAACTACACTGTGCCAATAGTCTAAGAATAGACCTGCCAAAGAGAGTTCATTTGCATACTGACAATTTTTCACTTTATATTAGCAAACAAGCCACTCAGAAGCCAAATGTGTCAAAACTCTAAAGACTTTTCGATGATGTTGCAGCCCAGTCCAACAAACAACCCCACCCCATCCCACCCCACCCTCCAGACAAGCTTTTCCTCTCCCGGCTTGCTCTCGTTCAGACGACACAAGCTGTTGTGGGACTAGCAGCATATGTTTCTTCTAGAATGTCAGTTCATAAGGGGGGAAGGGTGCAAGCTGTTGAGGGAGGGGAAAAAGTAAAGGGGGGAAAGAGGATGGGCAACCCAGGGAGAGTGAAGAGAGAGCTTTTCCTGAATTCTGTTTTCGTGTGCTGACTGCTGACACTGCAGAACGGACTCACAGACCGAGGGGAAGAAACATATCCCGTTCTGACCACTAAATGGTTCAGGCCTTTTCTTTTTGGCCCTACTTCACCCTACACTGCTGCTAATCACTACCAGCCCTTCAACAAGTCTGTTGTAGTCGTTTGTGAATGTGTTTTGTGTTTTTGTTCATTAGTTATACAACTTGGTTAATGATCCCATGAAAAAGTGTTTACTTTTACAAAAAAAATGATACACTTTAGAAAAGAAGCAACAAACGTCTATGCTTGGTGAATCTTTCTCATTTCACCAGTGAAGTGTCTGGGCATGTCGGGTGTCATAGGCAAAGCTTTTCCCAGTAGGACAACTGCGATGTTTCAGGGAATTTATAGTACTATATGTGTATCATTATATGAGTGAAAATACAGTCTACAGTCGGCTGCCTCCAGTGTCACACAAGAAAATGAATTCCACAATGAATCAGCAGTAAATTATTAAATTATAAAAATTAAGAAAAATCAATTGTTAAAACTCTGCTCACTCTACTTCTCATCCCAAGCGTATATGAGGTACAAAACGGTTCTATTTTATTTGAATATTTTAGCTGATACAAGTGTTGTAATGTAAATCACAAGTTCAATGCTTCATGTAACAAAAGAAAACTTCCAAAAGGATCAAATAACCTAAAAAGATAAAAAATAAAAAAAAAACTATAGGTAGTGTAAAAATGTAAATATAAAAAACTATATATTACCTATATAAAAAAGTACAATTCCAATTTAATTTGTCATATTTATGACTATACACCATACAGTGAAAGGTTTTTCTTCGAATATCCTAGATTGGTAGGTTGGGGGTCAGTGCCTTCATACAGCCTATATCACACAAAGGAATTCATTTAGGTTTCTTTACTATTTAAATGCTTAAACATTTTAAAAATATGTGCATTTTAGCCTTTCAATTCTGGTTTATTACTCAGTTATTAAACTAAAAGCTTGTTGGTCCGTAACTATGAATTATTCAGTAGCTACATGAAAATAAATAAGGGGGAAAAGTGGAATGTTGTTCAGTGAGCAAGGAATGCAAGCCTGGACAAGCTAACAGGTCATGAGCATTTAAGGGGTTAGTCTGCCTTGTACAACACACACACACACACACACACACACACACCAGATAAACAACTATAAGAAAGAAATAAAAACAGATGAGTGAGGCGTGAACAGATATCTGTACATGAATAGCAATTCCACTTAGACGCATCTTCCTTTGACCCACCATTATGCCGAGAAGAAAAGTCGAGAGTATTTTGGTCTCGTGAAAAATGTTGCCTCATTATGCTATTGATTTTGTGAATGTCATTAGAACAACATTATATTTATAAGCCAGCGGTATCATGATAACCATATTATGACAGAGCAACATGCCTTTTCTTTTTTCCAAGACACCAGCAAGTAAGTGTGCTATACGACTCCAGGTTTTCACGGCACTCTTACAGATGGTTAAGGCCACATCCATCAACAGGAAACAAGCGTTAAAGAACATTCCGGGCAGAAATCAATAGTCTAAAAACAGTCTAATTATGGGACATGGCTTTAGTCCCTCTGTGGTCATTTACGCTTCGATAAATCAACTTAACCGATTTACCTCTGCCAGAATCTCCATACGCAACACGGCCCTCGGGAACTTTCTTCCGAGTTCAAGAGCTTTTAATAATTGAATTACATTATCATGCATAAACCTGAGCACTTGATCTAATATGGCCGGGGGTATCAGATTATCCAGTCAAAAGAAATCAGCATTCAGTCAGTCCACTTATACACCTTAGGACAAAAATGTAACTAGGTGATACTTTACGTTTACGCTTTATTAAGTCTGCTTAAATCTGGTCTGACGTCCCTGTCGATGTGACCCATTTGGACTGTCAAAGCGAATTCATTTCTAAATACAAGCGATACCAAAGGGCTGCAAAATTATTTCCTGAATGTGAGCTGCCAAAGCGATTGGTAAGAACCAAATGATGTAGTAGTATTGCAGAAAAATGCCAAAAAATAAACATGGGTTGTGAGATGGGGGGTTTTTTTGGCGTTTTTTTTTTTTGGCTTTTCCATTCAGATTATAAAATACTTTGTATTTTATTATAATACATATACATACATACATATACTTTACAAACGGTGTATGCAAACTAATTAAACTCAATGAGTTTGTTCTCTGACCTCAGAAAGTCTTCCTATATCTAATTATGACTGGACCTTGAAGTATTTGTCACAAAGCTGTGAACTCTCACATGTCGGCTCTAAATGGAGGCGAACCGAAGCTACACGTTTACCAGATCCACTTGTCTGTTTTGTGAGAAGAAACCCGCTGTGTGCTTGTGTCCCCAGAAGGTTGTTTATTTCAGCTAAATAATCAAGAAGTACACAAATATGCTTGTTTTTTTTTTGTTTTTTTTTAATTACCAGATATACATATGGACACGTGATTATAAATACTGACCAAATAATTTCACAACATCTGTGATTCGGGCAACGTGGCTCAAAATACTGCCGAGTTTGTCTAAGCATCGATGACAGATGGGCAGCTAAAATATATGGAGTTTACTCTCTATGCTGAACGTGTCAGACGAACAGGTGACACCGCTATCCTTCCAGGTAGTACAATCCAGACGATGATCTGGCTGGTCTAATTCACTGACTTATCTAGCGAATACGGTCTCAGGCCGTGTGATGTGTTAGTGCAGATTTTTATGCCACATGGCAATACAGCAAGTATGTGCCAATTATTGGCAATATGCCAGATCACAATGTTTATCCTGCCATTACTGCAGACGTTTCCAAACACCCTCAGCGGTTCACTGAAGGTAGCGTAAGGACAGATTCGTCCTAAACTTTCTTCCCATGCAAATCTCATAATACTGATCACTTTACAAAGAGGAAAAAAACACTTGTAGGAATCGTTATTACAGAAAAGAATTTTTAAACAGTAATATTACAACAGAAAATGGGCAGAAAAAACAAGCAAGACAGGGCAAAGGACTGAAGAGGTTTTCAGAACAGAGGTGTGTTTTTCTACTCATTTAACTTAATGAGTCACTACCCTTTATCTTTTTTATTTCTGTTTTATATTCTACCCTAATTCTACTAGTTTTTCCTTACTAGTGGTTCTTATTTTGTTATATTTCTTACATTTAGAAGTTTAGAAGTTAAAAAAACCCAAGCATGTTATTAGAAGTTACAAAGAAATCCACAATGTGTGAGTCTAAAAAAAAAGATTTGAGGAATTAGTAGGTAATAAAAGGTTAGTAGTTAGCTTTTAAACTTTTTTTTTTTTTCAAAAAATGCTAAATCTCTGTAGAGAAACAAATGACAGAAAAGTATATAGACAATTAGGGCAGAATGGATGTTAGTGGTTAGCATTGTTGCCTCAAAGCTAGAAGACTCAGGTGTGATTCCTGGCCAGGGGTCTTTCTTTACACTTGCAATTTTTGACAGCGCTAACTCACTAAAGATCATGTCAAGAAACTCTGCCCTTCATCCACATAAAGGGCAAAATGCCCTTTATGGCCAATTTTGAATCACAAATTAACCTAATGTACATGTTTTTGAACTGTGTTCAAAACAGAAAACCACCACAAAGCATGAGGAGAACAAGCAAATCCCCACAGAAAACCCAGAAACTTACAGAGCCCTGTTTATACATTGGTTCAAAATAGTGGCTACGGGTTATACTTGATCTGTAATATTCAGTTTTGGTACCAGTCATGAAAAACACATAGACCCATAGTTTGTATTCAATCCAAGCAAAGGTTCATTCATTCATTCATTCATTCATCTTCTAACCCGCTTATTCCCTAATTCAGGGTCACAGGGATCTGGTGGAGCCTATTTTCAGGGCGAAAGGCAGGGATACACCCTGGACAGGTCACCAGTCTATCGCAGGGCAACACACAGACAAACAACCACACACATTCAATCCTATGGACAATTCAGAATCACTAATCAACCTAATGTACATGCTTTTGAACTGTGGGAGGAAACCGGTGAACCTGGAGGAAACCTGCACAAACACGGGAAAAACATGCAAACTCAGCACAGAAAGATCTCCGGCCTGGGAATCAAACCTGGGACCTTTTTGTTGTCAGACAAATGCGCCAGTACGCCGCCCTCCAAGCAAATGTTATCTCACCAATATTTTCAATTAAATATTTCCACTTTTAGTGTTAACATGCCAAATAAAATCTGTATAATTATATTTCGTGTTATCACACATTCTGTTTTTTAATTATACTTTGATTTCATTTTTACCTAGTTCTATTAGCTGTAATAGCAATGTAGCATTTACTACATATAGTAGCTTGGTGCGACCAAGAAATAAAAATTTTAATATAAAAAAATACAAATCAGTCCCAAAAAATAAAACAATTTAACTAAATACTTAAGGAAACATCATTTGTTGGCTGTTGATTTAAGGGATTAATACAGGAAATACTGAACTATATCAATGAAAAGCAAGCCTAAAAAGCTCATCCTTTAAAAGCTACATAGCATGTTTGACTTAATCAGACTTTATCACAGGCTTTGTTCTGTCTGTGTGTATAGAGGGGGGGGGGGTGTCTGTGTACTGTAAACTGTATTAGGGCTTCCCACACACATACACACACAAATCCCACCTAGGCACCATGCCCAGGGGACGTGCATTTCAACACACTGTTCTTGCATTGAAAAGCAGGCAGAGCTAAACTGGGTCAGGTTCCTGGGTAATACGAGCAGCGTAAAGAGAGCAGAAGTACAGCGTTCCTAATAAAGAGGTCAGGACAAAATAAGAGAAAGTCTTTGAATTGTTTTGGAGTTGATGGGGTTAAGCAGCGGACCACTGTTCATTATTCCTTTCTTGGTAAATTACAGATGCCAGTTAAATGACCACATGCTTATTAGAGTTCCACCTTCTGAGCACTTGGCCATGTGTGTGTGTGTGAGAGAGAGAGAGAGAGAGAGAGAGAGAGAGAGAGAGAGAGAGAGAGAGAGAGAGAGAGAGAGAGAGAGAGAGCGTGTGTGTGTGTGTGTGTGCTAGGCTCCTCCTGAGGCTAACTCCCTCTCTAATAAATGTTCTGTGCATGCTGTGGCCAGGATGTGCCCCAACACGCCTCTTTCACAACTTACTGCTATGCACACACACGCCAACAGTTCCAGGACTGGGGATTTGAATGTTAAAGAATAAACAGGCTCCGGGTTTGTGATGGTGTTTCTGCTATCAGTTTTGCTTGGCTGATAAGACACAGACAAAAACAACCCCCGTTGTGATACAAAAAGTTGTAGTCACTTGTGGTTTTCTCAAACTGCTGCCACACAACAGAAAACACACAGAGGTCAAGGATGTGTCATATACTTCATTCATTCATCTTATTACCCGCTTATTCCCCAATTCAGAGTCACGGGGGTCTGCTGGCGCCTATCCCAGCACACATAGTGCGAGAGGAAGGGGTACACCCTGGACAGGTTGCCAGTCCATCTCAGGGCAATACATAGATAAACAGCCCCACACACATACACACGCGCGCACACATTCACTCCTATGGAAAATTTACAGTTACAGTTTGAGATTTAGCTGACGCTCTTGTCTAGAGCAACGTAGAGTGATTAAAGTTTTAACCTAATTTAGAATCACCAATCCGACCAAATCTGCATTTTGGACTGTGGGAAGAAACCGAAGTACCCGGAGGAAACCCACGCAAGCGTGAGGAGAACATACAAAATCCGCACAGAAAGATCCCCAGTAAAGCAATTTCCCTTCACTGGAAATAAGAGGTCCAAACACTTTTTTCGGCATTATGACACACTTGTGCCGAAAACCCCTGAGTGCCAGAAGGTATCATCTAGAGCACAGTGAAACATATCCCATCTTAAAAGGTTGGGGTCAATATGTAGGGTCAGCTATACTATGGTGACCCTGGAGCAAGAATTATCAAGGGTCTTGCACAAGGACCCAAGAGTGTGAGGCTGGCAGCAGTGTAGCTTGAACCCAGGCCTTCAAATCAACAACTTAGCACATCAAGTGTTTTGTACAGTGATGTGACCTCAACCCTGAACTACTGAACACTTTTGGAATAAAGTGAGACACGGGCAGTAACCCAGACCTTTTACAACCGACATTATATGCTCTCACTAATATGCTCTAAAATCCGGTTTGGAGGTTATTATGAAAGGACATGTGAGACTAAAGCTGAAATTAGATATACAAAAAACCATCAGTGATCCAAACACATTTGGCCATAACGTGGAATGAATAACGGCATCATTTCCATGTTACTGACATTAGCAGTTACTTGTGCTACAGTTGTTTGGCTTGAATACCACTCCCCACCCCACACACACACACACACACACACACCACGCCCCAGTGTTATACACTAAAAAAGTTATCATACCATCCCACATGAGCTAGAGTTTTATCTATCCCATTTTCCTCATAACTCTTCTTTTCCGAGTCTTTGAAGAGCGTTAGTGGTGGAAACATGGCGACTGGCAAACGTTTTCAGTTTGTTTGCTTTAAATTAGCAAAGCATTTGAATGGAAACCTAGCGTGCAAGCAAGAACAAAACCGCTTTTAAGGAAAGTCTTAAGGGAAAAGCAATTGACCAATTCGCAAGACTCAATCTGGAGAAGATCAAGAGGAGCAGAGCAGAAATCGCTGCAGCTCTCAGTCAGACTTGTGGAAAGTGAAGAAGAAGCTCAGAGCATGTGAGTCACAGAAGAACCCAGAACTCTGAGTTTCCACTTCTCTTTAAAGAAAGCATGCAGTTAAGGACCGAATCCGTGTCGGTGCTAAGTAAAGCCCCCTGAACCTCGGCATGATAATTCACAATATGATATAAAACTCAATTAATGCATGCTTTGAAAGGCTCCTCTTTTGAGAGGCTGTTTGCATGTGAATGGAATATTTCTGCTACTGCGTCTCTTTTGTGTACCGGCGTCTGCTTTGCTATTAGGTACGCAGGTCCTTTAGAGCAATGGAGTGGATGGCCGTGCGCTTTGGCGCATTCATTAGAATCATATCAAAAAGTCTGCCCTGTGGGGGAAAAAAGAGAGCTATTTACTTGCTTGTTCATTTAAGGCGTACGTCTCTGTACGACATTATTATATCCATCTCGTCATTTAAACACAAAGCGTCACACACAAAGTTGGCTGAAGAGCACAAACTACAGTGATGGACTCTGTTACACAATAAATGGCACTTTTTATGCAGATAAATCCCGAAAATAGGTTCTGCCGTCTAGATATGGTGTATCGGTGATTCTGATTGGTTAAAATAAGGTTGTTTTTTTAAATAACGGCAACTCTGAGCAGTACAAACTTTGGTGTAATGACTGTTTTAAATGTAATTAATAAACTAGTCAAACTAATTAATAATGAATAATTTGCCCCTCCCATGTCCTTTAACATATTACATTATTGACATATTGAAATTATATGGTTGAGCATGATATCAGAAATATAACCAGGTGTAAACTAATGCATGAGGCTAAAAAAACAATGGACTACAATAAAATCAGGGTTTCTAGCATTACTGTTCAACACAAAGATTCAAATTCTTTCTTTGTCCTTCGGCTGCTCCCGTTCGGGGTCGCCACAGCGGATCCATGATCCGCACATTAGACTTGGCGG